>JALPCE010000266.1:0-34244 GCA_026538705.1 Aureobasidium sp. GC_Fusr_1 | reverse complement strand
GGGAACAGCCCACACCTGCGCCACCAACTCTCAGACCTGCCAGACGCATACGCAGCCACAGTGCGCGGAGGCGGCCCCAGCATGTTTGAAGACTACGCAGTCGAAGGCGAAGACTTGGACTGGACCAAAGTCACGGACCCGCGCGAGAGGAAACGCCTGCAGAATATCATCAATGGCCGCAAGTATCGTGAGAGGAGGTTGGCTGCCGAGGCCGCCGCTGCCGCTGCCGCGGGTGCGAGTCCGGCGCCTATGAGGTAGAATCTTTCTCCTGTGTGGATTTTGCCCAAGACGGGTTGAGCGAGAGCAGACGCTCTTTATGGTGGATTGGATTGGCGGGTATACACGTCAGATCTCATCCTTCACGAGTGAGCAAGAAGAATGGGCGGTAAAAGTGGGCCTTTTTCTGCTCTCTTTGGTAGCGTTATGGGAAGGAGGCTACAGTTTTTTTGGGCGAAAGCAATAGACACTTTTGATGAAGTTCCTGAAGTTTTTTTTTCATTCCACGTCGAAGCATTAGAATACCAATTCCTGTTCCCTTTTTGTGGGAACCCGATACAATTCTCCCAACATGCTACCTCCTGAAACATGTTCCCCAGCCCGATGTGCTGTGCTTCGTTCTTTCGTTCCTTCGTTTGCTTGTCGTCTCCGTGGGCCTCTTTTCACGCACTCGCATCGCGTACTTGGATCAGCTATTGTCCCATGCATGGCCTTAATGCCACATCGTATGCTCTGTATCCAAGCCTGCAGATTTCGTCATGCGTTTATCCGAGCGTGAGTGTCTGCGTCCTGACGACTCTCTGTTGATTTTTCCTGCCACACCAGTCGAGGCACCGTCATCTCTTAGGCATCGGTGCTCTTTCGCTGGCAGGCATCTCTCTGCCACTGGTATCTTTGACAGAAACAAGTCGTGGTGGAGGAGTCTTGTCTCTAGAAGTAATGCGCTTGTTGCTAACTTTGTCGCGTTTCGTTCGTTTGTCACGGGGCAGCATGGCTGCTGTTTCGTCGTCGTCGTGTTCTTCCTCTTCCTCCTCGATCAACTCTCCCTCTGCAGTCTCGTGGTCGGGAGGGGTGATCCATTCTTTAGGGACCACGCACGGCAGCGCAAGACCGACGCTAGCAGCTCGGTTCAACCACGCAGGACCCGGTCTGCCAGTCAATCTCTCGCACAGATACGAAGAAAAGTGGTTGCAATTGTTGCTGAGCAGATTGTATCGTGTGCCTTGAAAGACCCTCGAAGCATTGTTGATTATATCGGTGATTTCTTGTGGAGAGAGCACACTAAAGCCGTGGATGATTTCGCAGCGAAAGGTGCCGCCTGGAGGTTCGAGTTTTGGTTTTGTCCAGTAGACTCCGCTGACGCCTTTGCGGTCGTGGCCGCCGTATGCGTATTCTCGTTCGTTGATTACTACGCCGGAATGTAGGAGGGAGCCGCCGATGTGCCAGAGGAGGTTGGAGAGACGGCCAGGCTGGATTTTGTTAGTGTCAATTGGAAAGGTAGCGCAGATGAGATGGTCTGACTGGTAACAGGTCATAAACATGAATCTTGACTTCGGTCTTTTGGGCGGCCAGAGATGCGCGATGCACTGATGACGATTGTCGCTTGTGCTTAGAAGACGACGGCGTCATGGCAATTGAGCGCTGAATGCGAAGTCTTGGATTATGTGATTGCGAGGAACGATAGAGAAAGACACACTACTGGCGAGCAATTGAAATGATCTGGTGCGAGTCGTCAATCAAGGCGGTAAGTTGACCAGAGATTAAAAGAGGCAGTCGCGCCCAAAGGGTCCCATCATGGTTGCTGCCCCGCACTCGTCCAAGTCAGCCGCGACGGCAAGGGCTGGCCATCCTTCTGCCATGCCATGAACAGAGTACAGATTTGACTTGCAAGATTCTCGATGTCGCATCAACAGTCCCGTTTCAAGGAACATCCCATGCAGGTCATCACGTATGTCTCGAGGGCAGCAAGACTCTAGCCGCATGGATGGTGCCTTGATGGACGCCCGATGTGCGCACAGACAGACGGCGCAACAAGACAACAATAGGAAAACAAAGCCGTCTTGACAATAGCAAATGCCATCCTTCCAACCACACTTGGCACGCTTGTACGACCATCGGCTTCTTCTTCGGCCCGAGTGTCAATAGAGCCCGACAATAGGAATCCCCATTTGCTGCTGGAAGGCTGACAATACGATAGCCCACCTGCCAGATCGCGTCATGTGTCCCTTCCTATTGATGCACCAGAATGAATAAACTCGCAGTAGGTACTCTAATAAATGTCTCGTGTTGGTCTGCTATTGTCCACCCACTCCGTTTGTTGTTTGGAACCATCCGTCTATCCATAAACAAGAGACTTCGAGAAGTTGCTTCCCAACAACAAACTACCATCTTCCACCATCCATCCTGTCCAGAAGCTTCTCTCTCTCCCCCCAGCAAGATAGTGTTGCACCTTCTCACATCCTCCAACACCTCATCTTCTTTCCTCAGAACCCCACCCTCGTTTGCTTGTGCAAGTCATCCTACACTACCATCATCATGGACTCTCTCATGCACTCCTCCCACAAGATCATGCTCGAGCGAGCCTGTGCAGAGGACGGCGAGCACCACCCTCAGCACCTCTCAGACATTCCGCCACCAGCCTACTCCGCCGAAGACAACTTGACCGACTCCGAGAATGAAGACGAGGACGAAGACCCATCCCCAATAACCCTCGTCCTCAACGCCGACACAAAAGTCCATGGTACTGGCAACATGATTGCGACACCACCACTCGCCGACGCAACCCGTCTATCAGCGCTCCTTCTCGCTGCAGTTCAAAGTCTCAACGCTGCAAAGACCAATGCTACAGAAGTTGGCCTGCCCTCGCCTGTCTTGCAGGTCAACCTTACCATCAACTGCGGTATCACTGTCAATGGCGACAAGAACGTCATCGGCTACAAGACACAAGGTGTTCTACCATCCACCTCCAAGAGGAAGGCCGCTGAAGAGGTACGTATCTCAGCCTTCATCGTGTTCTTGGTTCGTCGTTACTGACATATCACCGTCTAGGGTCCTGAGGATGCCCCTGAAGCTAAGAGAACCAGAGCTCAGTGAGCAGCTTCGCTTTACGAAACACAATGCGACAAAGAGACATGATACTTTCCTTTGATATGTGCTTTGAGTTGACATGAATGAAGAAAACGTTTTTCCTTTGACCATTGATGTTGTTCCTTGTTGTCCGAGATCGTATATTCCTATTCTATGCCGCCCTAGGTCTACGCTGGTAGTCAAGCAACTCTCGAGTCGTTACATAAATACCCCTGGAGGCTTCTCAACCCGATCTTCACACTTACTCGCATTCCAAAGACGACAAAGAAACAACCAATCAACAAACAACAACACGAAAGAGAATGTCTTCCACAACCAATACTTCAGGTAAGTCAACTTTTGGAGTCGAGTTGAAGTTTCTCGCTCTCGTCCCTGGTGACTACAACTTCACACCTCACCATGCCGTCTATGGATTCCTTCAAGAAAAAGTCACCCTTCCTTGCCCTTTTAACTGCCAGCAGGGTAATCACGATCTCAAACTTCCCGTTGACGCCGAAACACCAGCCTTCTGGGCTCACAACGATGACCTCAACAGTTATAAGACATGGATCGTAACGCGTGATTGCAGTGTCAAACTTACTAGGGATGAGAAACTCTTATATCCTGACGACTCTGTGGTCAGCGATGTTGAATTCCCATCTCGCATCCTCGATTTCCACAATCCTAGCCCTTGTCCTCATGGTCAGGTCTGGCCTTGCAATGGGCAGCCTTTGATGTGGGATTGGCGTGGTGAGATTACCGTCATTATAAACACTCTAAAGCAGAAGATGAACAAGCCCGGCTACAGAGTCTTTTGCAATGATACTTGTGGTATGCATGTCCATATCGGTCGCGACAAGCTTGGATTCAACCTCAACACTACCAAAAACATTACGAGTATGTTTACGGCTTGGGAACGTTGCTTTGATTCTATACTCACTGTTGACCGTATTGCCGGTTATGAGAATGATCACGCTGCTCTGCCTGCTCTCAAGATGGATGACACGGACAAGTCGATCGTTCCATGGCAAGCCTCTTCTGGTTGGAAATACACCCTCCCTCTCTCAGTCCGCCAATTCGAACATCTGGGTCATGATTTGATGATTGCTCACAGCGCAAACGACTACTTCCAATGGGAAAAACTAAACAGAAATGGTGCCACTATACCCTACTGGCTACACAGAATCTACGAGACCACCAGTTTTGCTTCTCTCGGCGAGTACAGCACCGCCCATCAATCTTCCGTCAATCTCGAGCACCTCGTCCACAAAGACACCAAAAAGCCAACCATAGAAATCCGTCTCCACCAAGGTACCCTAGAAATCCCCGAGATTTGCTCTTGGATAGATATTCTCGTCAACAATTCCATCTACGCAGAAGCCACTTCTACAACTTCTGTCCTTGCTACCCTTGAATCCTCTTATGCCAATCCTTCACTAACGATTATCGATATAGCTAAATTGGTTTCCGCCTCTGCATCAACAATAGCACACTATACTTGCTTTCTCTCACCAACCTACTCTTTTGACCTCTTTGACAAGATCACTTCTTCGCAGCCAAAGGACTCGATATCTGCTCTGTATGCTTACAATGCAAGAAACACCAGCTCTCAAACCCACGCTCCCGCCATCTCCACCCGTACATCTCAAAAACTGATTTCCGGTCGCTATGGCCAATTCCCTGTTGACTTTTTGACCGCCGTTCTTGCTGAAAGGGTCAAAATGGTTGCGAAAAAGGATGCGAGGTTCTTGAGTGATGAGATGGATGCCAAAGGTTTGGAGGAGTGGAGTGCAGAGGTTGAAAAGGTGGTTGGCAAGGTTGTGGAGAGGAAGAATGGAGATGGTGGTTACTAGCATGTTAGCTTTTTTTTTAGTCTTGTCTGTGTATACAAAATCCAAATGGATTGTTTTCTTTCGAGTTTCCCTCTTTGTTTTCTCAATCGTGACTATTCTATCGGTATGGAGCTCACGCGTGCATCTCGTACAAAATGTAGTCTGTTATGCTTTTTTTCGCCCATTTTCTTTTTCGTCAAAAAAAAAAATCTTTATATCATTGTCTTGAATACTTAAAGGGTTGCCACATCAGCAACCCAGCATTCATCATTGTACGCTGCTCTCCTTCCGCTGATTTTGTCTCGTTTGCTCAACGTATTCTTGAATCCAGGTTTGCAAGAAGAGAAACTCAATTCCTCCTTGCGAACCCCTTTTTCGTTCGTATGTCTTTCTTTTTCTCCCGTAACAAAGTCATCCCTCCCTTCCTGATTAGTCGACGCCTGCCAAAGACACCCCCCATCCAGAACGAAGCATCCATTTTTGTAAATAACGCCAGCAAGCAAAAGAAGAAAGAAAGGCAAAAAGCAAAGGCAAAAATTGAGGGTATGCACGGGAGAGTTGTTGGTACAGCAAAGTGGACCGCAATAGAGATAAAGGAAAAGCAAAGACTCAGGGTCGTTTCGCCGTGTGGTATCAAGAGGGGATCCGTAGAGATGGAAAATGATGAGGTTCAATGGGCAGAGTTGGGTCATGAGCTTTTGACGCCAACACCTAGCATGCCATTGTTGAAAGTCGAGGAGCCCCCGGAAGCTTCGAAGTTCGTGGGAAAGTCCTTTGTAGGATGATCAGCAAGAGTCGGGAAGATTTGTAGGAGTAAATCATACTTTTCGGCGCTTCTTGGTGGCAGAGTTGCGCTTGTCATCCAAGCCACCTGTCGAGTAGCCATCATCTTCTTGATAGCTCTCGTTGTAGCCAGTATAGCTGCTCTCATCGTAGCGGCGCCTCTTATTGGAGCGATCGGGACGAATGCCATTGGGGTGTGAGGCGCGTGGCGAAGCAGGAGCAGATGCACGCATGGACGAGGCTTGAGCCTTGAGCATTTGAGGGTGAGCGGCAATCTTGTTCACGGGCTGAGAAGGAGTCTTGTTGCCGTCGTCGAGACCGAGAATGGCTTTCCACCTGTTGTGTTCATCGGCAGGGAGGGTGCCAGGGTTCATAGTCAAGGCGCGGCCGAGGTTAGCCATGAGGGACGATGAGTCGGCCTTGCCAAGTTCTCTGCCGTGTATACGCTGGTCATACCACGAGCCTTCGTCCCATTGCATAAAGCCTCGCAACTCGCCTTCGACATCAGTCGGCTTGTTCTTTCCGCTGAGGCCGAGAGTCTTGACCTTTCCCTCGTAAGACTTGCGCAGCTTGTTGATCTTCTCGCCGGTGACGGGATCAGTTCGGCGAACCGAGTTGGCGATGCTTTGCAGGCCGTAAAGGTGGATGAGATCTTCATTTGGATGAGGCCGCGAGATAGGGTGAGCTATCCGTGGACTTTGTGTTAACCAAATAAAGCACATTTTCAAAACAACAAGGGATCAAGCCTTACGGGATTGACAGAGCAGCGGCAGAAGCGGCCGCGATGACGGAGGCTGAGCGTCGGGCATGTCGATATCCATGTCGTTCACGGAGTGCTGTGGGGTTGAGTTGTGTGTGTTCACGTCAACGGTAGGGTGCGAGTTGGTCGGGGCGTAGGACGACGGCGGCGTGGGAAAGGATTGGTCTTTGCCATTATGCGCCGACGAAGACATGCGCACCGACGCAGGCGAGGGCGGAGTGTGTGGTGCGACTGAGACTGGCGCAGATTTGAGATTCACGGGCTGGCTCTGGTAGTAATAAGGCGGCGAGACGGGCGACGTCGGCATACGGGCGACAGAGTCGTCGCGGGAGGGTTTGTCGGAAGGAAGACGATGGGAGTGTCGATGGGCGAATGATGATGATGATGAGGGCTTGTTCGGGTGGGTCAAAGGAGGGTGGTTGCCGGCGTCTTTGTTTGCTCGCAGTGGGCGTAGGCGTGTGTGTGTCTTCTTCAGCTAGTAAAAGCCTGCTTTGTTCGACGACGCCCTGTGTTTCATATGCTGAACCGGCCGGCGATCCGTATACTCGAGCGTGTGAATGGCGTGAAGGGGGATGTGCTTTGGTGAATGCAGTCTGTCACTCGAATGCCGCTTCGCTCTCTCACTCCCAGCGGCCATCGCAAGAACCGCGGCCCAACCCGATGCCAAGCCAATGAACCACGCCTCGTCATACTCGTTGCCGATCACTTGCTCTGGAGCTCGCGTGTGCTTTCACTTTGACATGAACCATCTACTCTTCAACAAACACCACCATGCCCGACGAGTACGGCGACGAGACCGACCTGTTTGAGATTGTTGATCGCACCACCGCTCCCAGCGCTCGTCCACTTCCAGCTGCTTCTACAACCGACAGTGCGCCCAAGGTCGTCCAACCCACACCCCAAGCTCTACCTGCTCGCAAATCCGCTTCGTCCATCCTCGTCTCTCCACGCCAAAAGGGCAACCCCATCTTGAACAGCATCAAATCCCTGCCTTGGGAGTACTCGGATATCCCTGCCGACTTCGTGCTTGGCCAGACAACATGTGCTCTCTTCCTGTCTCTCAAATACCATCGCCTGCATCCTGAATACATCTACTCGCGCATCCGCCAACTGGGCCAAAAGTACCTGCTGCGCGTCGTCCTGGTCATGGTAGACATAGAGAACCATCAAGACCCTTTGAAAGAGCTGTCCAAAACCTCTCTCATCAACAACGTCACTCTGATCCTCACCTGGAGCGCCAACGAGGCTGGACGCTACTTGGAGCTATTCAAGTCATGCGAAAATGCTGCTCCTACTGGTATCAAAGCTCAAAAGGCTGCCACCTTTGCCGACAATCTCGTCGAGTTCATCACCGTTCCTCGCAGCATCAACAAGACTGACGCTGTCGGCATCGTCTCCAACTTTGGAAGTGTACGCACCTCAGTCAATGCCCGTCCGGAAGACTTGTCTCACATCGCTGGCTGGGGTGACAAGAAGGTCAAGGCTTGGTGTCAATCTGTGCGCGAGCCCTTCCGTGTGACCAAGACTAAACGTCGTCTTGGACGGGAAGACTCCAGACCTACACAAACCAACGTTGAACAAGACAGTCGCGTGGCGGCGAGACTCGGCATTGGTGCTTCGCTTCCTTCTGTCGACATTCCTGCAGGGGCTAGCACTTCCATAGGCACGTCTGACGCAGACAGGAGACCCGATATAAGACTTGCCGACGATTACGAGCCCGGTGCTGACGAAGAAGAGGCCATGGCAGAAGCTTTTTCACTTCCACCTCGAACTCCTACTGCACCGAAAGCAGCACCTCCTACTATCAATAAACCGCAGACCGATGAGAACCTTAGCGAGGGTATGATGGCTGCGCTAACCAGGTTGAGACAGACTTGAAGCGTTTCCAGTGAGTTGAAAACACCATCATCATCACGGTCCTCCACCGGAGCTCCCACTGGTTCTAGCTCCGGGGCGAGTGCTAGAATCTCAATTCTTCTTAGCTGAAGTCGAAGAGATCTACAAGCTTCTTCGCTTCACGTGCCAGCATCAAGCACATTGGGTTGTTGTTGTGGTCGTGCATATCGTGTCTCCTTCGAGCCGGGTTTGGGCAATCCTCGGTTGGCTCCATGGTGTGCCAACGAGCTTGTCTCTCCTCCAAACTCGTCAAGACTGACACGAAGTTAATACGGCTGGCAACAGAAGTGCCGTAGACTTCGGCTTTTACCACTCTGTTTGCTAGCTTTCTCCATTCTAGAGGCGGCAGCTCAAGCACCAAAGGCTCGTTGGGATCGATGCCACCAATATGTTCGTGCCTTGGCTTGGATGTTTCGGGACCACCAATATGCAGAGTCTTCATCTGGGCCGTTTCTTCGGCTTTGAGCGCGTCCGAGGCAATGACCTTGAGAATCCTATTGTATCGTTCGGCGATGGAGATTAACAAAGTCCCAATGAGCTGTGCGTTCTGTGTGGCTGTAAGGTATTGGGCTGGACAGATCTGACAATCAATACACGATTTGCTTGTATGCAGAGCATCGCGCAGACATTGCAGACTGGAAGGAAACTCGATAGTGACCATGGAACGTAAGTTCTCCAGTGTCAAGTATATGCTCGACAGACAAGCGCATGACTGGGTTGGCAGAGGCTTAATAGCAGATGCAGTAAGGAGATTGACATCGGTGATAGAATTCAAGTCAGGCAAGTCCATATCAGGAAAGTTGATCTGGTCGACGAGCGAATCGAATTCAATCGCACTGTCAAAGAAATTTGACTCGGCGGAGGATGTCTGTCCTGATGCTTCTTGGGATTGTTCGTTGGCCGACTGATCGGTCTCACCTATCTTGCGTTTTCTCGGCCTTCCCATGGCTTTTTGAGTAGAGTATACACAGGTGATTTTATCGTTTATGCATCGCGAACATTCGGGTTGTTCGCCAGAGCACTTGAGCTTGCGAGTCCCTGATTTGTCAGTATCGAGGAAATGCTATAGAATATATTTCAAGTCATACTGCACTCGTCGCAGGCAATTCTTTTACGCTCCATAACATTCACGATTGTGTCCAAAGTTGGTTGATGGTGAAGTTGATAGGCACGCCGGTAAAGCGGAGAGGAGAAAGATCGAAGCCAAGGCCGGTGATCAGATAAGATAAACTTTAAATACCTCTTTCGTGAATCTTTTTCTCCAAAGTCCGACATTTTCTTGTCGCAAACAATAATCAATCAAAATGGTTCTTGCAACTCAGAGCCGCAAACGCAAGGCTGCTTCCCGCGAGGAGCCTACACTGCCTCCGCGCGAGGAGCTCGCAAATGGCAACCTCGAAGGAATTTTATCTGAAGGCGACGATTCCGACGACAGTGAAGAGGTGGAATTTGATGGAGAGGATGAAGATGAGGAGGATGACGAAGATGAAGAGGAGGAGCTAGACAGCGACGAGATCCCCTCTGAAGACGACGAGCAAGACATCCGCGACCAACTGCGCAACCTCAAAACTACCGACTCGAAACGATCCGTCGACGAAGACGACGAGGATCTCAAGCCCAACTACACCGTCACCACGGACGCAAACGGCAACGAGCGATACGTCTACCGCGAGATCGATCCCGTTTACGACTCCGACGACTCGGATGCTGGCGACGCCAAAAACACAATCGGAGACATTCCTCTCTCTTTCTACGACTCATACCCTCACATCGGTTACGATATCAATGGCAAGAAGATTATGCGCCCGGCCAAGGGCGAGGCTCTGGATGCCCTGCTCGACAGCATTGAGTTGCCCGAGGGCTGGACTGGTTTGACCGACCCTCAGACTGGCAAGCCTTTGGAGCTTAGCAGAGATGAGTTGGAAGTTCTAAGGAAGTTGACGAGAAACGAAGCTCCTGGCGATGGCTACGATCCATACCCTGACATGGTCGAGTGGTTCACAAGCAAGACTGAGATCATGCCCTTGAGTGCTGCTCCTGAGCCCAAGAGAAGATTCGTGCCCAGTAAACACGAGGCTAAGCGTGTCATGAAGATCGTTAGAGCCATCAGAGAAGGAAGAATCAAGCCCTGGAAGGAACCTAGCGAGGAGGAACAAAAGGACGACGACGTGCAGACTTACGATGTCTGGGCAGACGAAACACCCAGAGCCGACCACGCCATGAACATGCCCGCTCCCAAACTGCCGCCACCAGGATATGCCGAGTCTTACCACCCTCCACCGGAGTATCTCCCCGACGCCAATGAGAGAAAGACCTGGGAGCAGGCTGACGAGGAGGATCGCGACAGAGAGTACCTGCCCACTGATCATTCCGCTCTCCGCAGAGTCCCTGGTTACGAGAAGTTCATCAAGGAGAGATTTGAGCGCTGTCTGGACTTGTACCTTGCTCCTCGTGTTCGCAGAAGCAAGCTCAACATCGACCCTGAATCTCTTCTTCCCAAGCTTCCTTCTCCTGACGATCTCAGACCTTTCCCTACCGTTTGCGCCACTCTATACAGAGGCCACCAAGGTCGTGTGCGCTGCGTCTCGGTCAGTCCTACTGGTACCTTGATTGCCAGTGGTGGTGATGACGGAACTGTCAGGGTTTGGGAGTTGCTTTCTGGTCGTCAACTCTACAGTGTCAAGCTTTCTTCCGAGGAGGCTGTCAATGCTGTCAAGTGGAGACCTACTCGTGACACACTCATCATTGCCGCAGCTTGCGGTGAAACCGTCTACTTCATCACACCTTTGTCACTTTGCTCGCCTGAGATTGAACAAGCCAGCAAGGATGTCATTGACGCTGGATTTGGATACGCTGCCAAGCCAGCCACTACCAACGCTGGTGCTGAGAGAAAGATCCCCTCTTCTGTTTGGGCCAGACCCGAGTCGCAAAAGCTGCAAGATCAGGGTGTTCTCCTTGCTTGCACCATGCGTTCCATCATCAAGGTCATCAACTGGCACCGTCGCGGTGACTACCTCAGCACGGTTTCGCCGGCTGCCACTTCTACTGCAGTAGCCATCCACACTCTCACCAAGCATCTCACACAACATCCTTTCCGCCGCTTGAAGGGTATCGCCCAAACTTGTTCGTTCCATCCTACCAAGCCTTTGTTCTTTGTTGCCACAAGACAGTCTATCCGTCTGTACGATCTCCAACAGCAGAAGCTCGACAAGGAGTTGAAGCCTGGTGCTCGATGGATCAGTTCCATCGATGTACACCCCGGTGGTGACAACTTGTTGGTTGGTTCTTACGACAGAAGACTGTTGTGGCACGATATGGATCTTGCCGCTACACCATACAAGACTCTGAGATACCACCAGAAGGCCATCAGAAGTGTGCGCTACCACCCCAACTCTGGCCAATACCCGCTGTTCGCAGACGCCAGTGACGACGGTAGCTTGCAAATCTTCCACGGCAAGGTTGTGGGTGACAGCTTGGAGAATGCGCTGATTGTGCCTCTGAAGGTGCTCAAGGGACACAAGGTCACGGGAGAACTCGGAGTGTTGGATGTGGAATGGCACCCTCGCGAGCCATGGCTGGTCAGTGCAGGTGCCGATGGAACTATCAGGCTATGGTGTTAGGTGGAGCGTCTGTTCACGTGTATCATTCAGTCATTGGGAGGAGTTCGGCGTAGAAAAACTGCAGCTTGAATCAATCGCTTCCTCAACAGCAGGTTTGCCTGACATGAATTCGTGGTGATGTTAGCCGAAGCGATCCACTGTTCTGACAATATAAAAACATGGTGCTCGATATGAACATGTGAGACAAGCGTTAATAAGCTCCTCGGGTCTTCGCGGACAGGGTGCTCCCTCTGGAGATGGTATGAGCGCACAGACCACTTGATCTTTCATGTTTCGATCTTTGAGCTTCGAGAGGCAGCACATTTCAGGAGCTATCTCCACCAAACAAGACATTTTTCCAACTACACTCGCTGAACTTCGGACCTCGGGAATCACCATTGCGCCTCATAGATACGATCACTTGCCTTCTGTCCCTGCGCGCATCGACCCAGAAAGAAAACCGTAGCCAGGCGCAAACGCGCTTCGGCAACCTGCCACCACCATGTCGCTCAACCAGTATATGAACAGTGAGTAAAGCAGCGTTTCTCCGACTGTAGCAAGCGGCTGACGAGTATGGCAGAGAAAATCCTCATCATCACCGTTGACGGACGCACATTGATAGGCACTCTTGTGTCCTGCGACCAAGTCACCAACCTCGTGCTCAAGGACACCGTCGAACGCGTTATCAGACCCCAAGACGACCCGGAAGAGAGCTCAGAAACACCGCATGGACTCTACATGATTCGAGGCGACAACGTGGTGGTTTGCGGCTTGGTGGATGAGGCCATGGATTCAAGCATTGACTGGACAAAGGTCCGAGGAGAGGTCATCGGTTCCACCAAACACGTGTGATGGAACCCTCTGCAGGCAAGAGATGACGACGAACAAGGAGACAAAAGCCATCGAAGGCTGAGGTTGCTATGGCCAACCTCGAGATCGGATCGGACCCTCTGGGCTCATGGGACGGTCACGTTAAGGTCGCGGTCAAGGCCACAGCGCAGGACACAGCGGAACGAGGCCAACCGGCACCATCAAAATGAAGCGGTAGAAGAGATGCCCAGGAAGCATTTGCGCCCCATTGCTGGCGCTCGGGATGACGATGGCCCAGCTGCGTATGTTGTTATCGGTATCTTACACACAGACAGGCGCCCTAACAAGAATTTCAAGTAAGCTCATTAGTAGCTCCAAGCTCGTTCTCCACACGCCGCACACAGTACAGTATATACCACTACCAACTCAAGGAAACAGGAAACCGACATAGAGCTCTTGCGGTTCCTTCCAGAACAAGTACAGTGAGCGTCTCCCGAAAGAACAAACCCTTGAAGCTTGACAGGACCTGGCCAGATGCAGCCATTGCAGCCATTTCCAGCCTTTTTATTGTCGGTGGTGTCATGTCGAGGCGGAGGTATCTGGGCAGTCAGGCAAGAACGGGCTGCCTGATGATGAGCATGAACCCGTCAATCAGCGCCCGCGTCCACGGAGCATCGTAGAGGGGGACTGTGACTTGAGAACATGTTGGATCGACAAAGCTTAAAATGATACAACGTGCAATGATTCCTTTGACCGAACGATGTTTCCATGCAGTCATGGACCAAGCATTATTCCCAAAACCGTGACGCCCCGAACTCGCCCGTTGACCTACACGTACCTAAATCACGGCTCACCTTCCGGATGCCGTATACGGCGTTTCCACGAGTCATATAGATGAAAGGAGCTTGCCGGTTCACACGTTTCTGTCTAGCGCCGCTGCCGTCAAGGGCCGACAGTGCTCGCAGCCGTGCACCTGAGTGTGCACGCAGAGATGGGGAAAGAGGCATTATCAATCAAACCATGCTGCCGTCACCAAGCCTTTTTCGCCATGCTGTTGGGTGACTTTGTTACTGCTTGAACCTCGATCGATCAGTGCGGGCCTCAACTTGATCCTACGCTTCCAAACTTAACTAGGTACTTGACTTGTGCGAGGGGAACCTGACTGCTTTAAGCTCAGCTTGGATGCCGTGATATTGCAGCCGTCGAATGGCGCACGGGGTATGTCACTTTTTTATCGCTAAGGCCTTCTGTCCTCAACATTAAGTACACTTGGATGCTCCGAGGGTCTGCTCTGTCAGAAAAATAAATCAAACCCTTGCCGCGTAAAGGAACGCCAGAGGGAAACCTCAACTTTCACACCAAAAAAGACCATCATGGCGTCTCAATACGGATCTAACGATGGCGCCGAAGCTTCGAGGAACCGATCAACTATTTCAAGGAGCAGTGAGACTCCAACCCAGCAGGACGATGCCGAAATGAAGAAGGCCAGGAAAAGAGAGCAGGACCGACTTTGCCAACGACGGAAGAGAGAAAAGGACCGCGAAAATCTGCGACGACTCGAAGCTCGATTGAATGGATTGCAGAACCCTGATGAACCCAAAGTCGTGCTTGACCTGATTCTACGTCACGAACAAGACCAGGAGAGATTGAACCGTCAAGCCGAAAGACTGCGTCAGATCGAATCTCTGATACGCACTTCTCTGAGCGACATTGGGAATGAAATCACATCTTCGTCGACGCCGAATGATAGCGTTGTTGATGCAAAGCCCGATGTCAAGGAGAATACCAGCTTGCCGACGGCAGGCATCCCTACGACCGAGGTGCCAATGTACACGTCTGTGCAAGGCGCACCTATGCCGACAGCTACAGCGACTTCAATGATCATGCCCGTCAACAACCCTGCCCTGCTGGCATCTCAATACCCGATGACGATTCCTCTCAACATGCCTTCCCAATCACAACCGATCATGCCGCCATCATCGCCTCCGAACCAACAAATCAGCACGATTACAGATGCCATGTCTGCGGTGCCAGGCGTAGCAGCGGCTTACACAGATGAAGCGTTCGATCAGCATATCATTGTCATGGTTCTGATACACGGCTGGGACGCTGTTGCTGCATACATGCAGCTCGATCCGCTGTGGTCTCTCTTACGCCAGATTGATGGAAGTGCCTGCTCACAATGGGGAAAAGTGGACCGCATGGTGGGGATGCTCTCCTTCCGCCGTATGATGAAGGGCATGGCCATGGGTCCACAAGCAATGGCTTCTATAGAACCAAAGTTCATGCGACCACGCCCGTCTCAGCTACACGTCCCTCACATACCCAATGGCGACTACTTTCCCTGGTAAGTCTGATATGACACCCCGTTAAACAAACACAAGGATCAACAGGCACTAACAGCAACGTGTGATCAGGCCTGGTGTACGCGAGCGTTTCGTCTTCGAAGGCCCCAAGTACGACAACGATACCTTCCTCAACCTCTTCAACTCCAGCACGCGCTTCATGTGGAACGCGGATTTCGCGAGCGCTTTTGTCCAGAACGACAAGCAGCTCTTCCAATTCTCAGACGAGTTGGTCAAGCGCTTCTGCAATCTGAGCTGCTGGCGCATCGATGCAGCCTTCATTGCCACATACCCAGAGTTCGCCGGCGACATACCCACGTACAACTCGGTGCCCAAGAAAGTCGATGACAAGCCTTACGACGGAGAGTTCGTCTTCGGCAGTGAACTCGACGATGGTGTCACACACAATGGTCCTGGTGCCGCCACTACAGCCGGAGGACAGTGGATCTACGACCAAGGAAGATGGTACATTGCAGGAGCTGTGAGATGAATGAGCCATCCTAGCAAGGTGCTGACTTTGACAATACGCCAATTCACACCCCTACCCTACGCCTTGGATCAAGACTAGTATGTTCTTGGTGCTACAAGGTCCACGACGTCTGCAACATAGCGAAGTACTTCACACAGCTACTGGAGTCGATACAACAACGTGCGAGGATACAGCGGTACAAACAGTCCCAACCTCCACTAATCCACACTCGCTCTAATCAACCATCTTCAAACAGCTCGTCTTTGTGGATACCGCCCACAATCAGCCACACACCATCCAGACCACGACCAACCGAATAGCCAATCGACACTGTCAAACCCTCGATCTGCTCATCTCATCTCATGGCATGGCATGGCATGGCTTGAGAAACGGGTTTCCAACAACGGCCACCACCACTTCCACTCGCTCCAATGTTTTTTGTTATCTGCAACTATTGTTTCGAGTGCCTTTTTGAGTTTATCTTGCCAGACGATCGATACCCAAATATCGGAACCCAATATTTCTATTCTTTGCCTGGGCAGAGAATATTCTTTTGGCACCCTTGTTTCCTTTGCTCTCAGCTCTTGTCTCGGCCGTCGGGGCGGCGGCCTCAGGGGGGCAAGGCTTTCGGGGGATAAAAGCCGTATATCGGAGGTTGTCCGCCGAATATCCTTAACGTTATGTTTTGCTTGCGAAGTTTTTTTTTTTTTTTTTTTGAGATCTGGCTGTTAGGAAAGGAGGATTACCAACGACGAGAGAGGGGGGAAAGAGGGAAAGAAGGAAGAGTACATGACGTTGATACCACGAGAGAGAGCAAAAAGGACGGACGAAGGAATTATTTTTTTTCTCTTGCAAGGCGTAAAAAGGTCACACACTTCACTTCTCTCTAGCAAAAATCCCCCAAGACAAAAGATGTCACCCTACCCTGTGCATATCTCCAAACAAAAAAAAAATCTCTCAAATGCCAACTAATACGTAGCCCAACCGCTTTACTTCCAAAATACTCCCCCGATACGAGGTCCTTCTCTCACCTAGGAACAGATCTTCCCACTCTTGCTCATTGGACGAGAATTCGAGTTAAGAGATCCCTGAAATGCAAACCATACACGTGGGTCAAATGATGCGAGTCATGACACTCGCAGAACAAAGTATGTCAAAGGTAGAGTTTCGTGTGGCATTGGTTGCCTAGAAACTTAATCTCTTGATACCCTTCCTCAGCCACTGCGACGTCCTTACACATGCAGCTACATCCGGCCTTTATCTATGCCATCGGACTTGGATGTGACATTCCTTCTAGACATCGTCGGTCCGAGAACTTTGCAAGTCACCCAAAAGAAAGAAAGACAAAAATCTCAACAGAAAGATAAAAGAGGGTTGAAGGGGACTGTCTAAGAATAGAAGCGAGTGTTTGTCTAGTCCCTTTTGGAAGAGGATTTTACAGTCCAACACCAGAATCTTGACGCTTCCTAATGACGAGTTCCTCTCCTCTGATGACTCTGACAATATCTGCTTCACCAAGCGTCCCTATCCTTTCCAAAACCTTCCACATGTCTGTTCTGTTGTCCTCTACACTCGTCCCTGAAGCTTCAGCAAGTCGGCACCTGCATTCTGCAATTAACGTCTTTTTACTTGCTTTTCCATCTTCCGAAGGTAGTTGTCTAGCTTCCATGTTTTGGACTTCGGATTCTAGAAGTGCGATGGCGTGAGAGCAGTGGCAGAGCAGGGCATCTAGAAAGCCAGGGCCGTGGTGGAGGATGAGTTCTTGACAGCAGACTTCGACTTCGAAACGTAGCATGCCATGGAGGAGTGGTGAGGTGGGATTGAGCAGGCTGGGTCCATCGGCACGGAGTTGTTGAATACAGAGATGGAGCGTAAGCAAGAGAATAGCGAGGGAAGTGCGAGGTAACGATATGATGATTCGGGATTGGCTTTCATGAGTTCCTAGCATAAAGCGTCAGTATGATAGCCTGACAGACGTGAGCAGACAGATGTGCTAACCAGCATCGTAAAGACGGTACAGTACATGCATTCCGGCCTGTTGCAGGTTTACCCATTCAGGTCTCATCCAGGCTGCTTCTTTGCCTTCACGTCTTCGGATGTTGTGACAGTTTCGCTCTACACGAGACAACGTGCAAATTCGTGTGTGTAGCTCATCAAGAGTCTTGAAGCCGATGCTTGTCTTCGGTTCGTAAAGGCTAGGGTGTTTGGCGAGGACATCTGATGGGAACTGAAGGCGGATGATCTCGACTGCCAGACTGTGTTCGTATTGCCGTAAGAGTGTGTTGAAGTTGCGGCATACAAGGCGGAGACCATCGAGACAGCCTGGTGTGTAGTTGATACGACTGAGCGAGTCGAGTATCAGTTCTGGGGGTAGCGGAACGCATAGACGTCGTAAGCTGCATGGTGATTGCTGTCCGTCTAATACAGAATCCATCCCAGAATCGCTATCAGGTTACAGACGTCACAAAACCAAAGAAAGATACGCATGAGGATAAGGCTGGCCTTGAAATATAGTATAACGATGGGTGGTATTTGTGGTACCTTGATGGAATGATGATAGTGGATAAATTCAAACACGATGCTGTGTCCGAACACCTTGATGGTCAGATGGTGCAACCAAGAAGTGCTACCCTCGTGCCTGCTCATCGTTGTACAACCAGAGGTCAGTTTTTTATGGGTATCAACTGGGAAAGAAGGATGTGTTGTCCCAGGAAAACCTCTTGCCTTCAGTGGCAGAGAGAGAGGTATGTGAAAGCAATCCACTATGGTCACCAAACATTAGCTCCTCCGAGCCCATGTTGTAGACACTCGGGTATCGTCTGTCATGACCAAAATTCGCATGAGGCTTCAGATGATAAGGTCATAACACCTTGATGGTCGAATATTTGAGGAGTCCGGTATCGCAGACTTTCGAAATTCTTGAGCACCGATTCTACTCGCGAATCATTCTTCGTCTGCAGTTTCCCAAGATCGAACTTGTTGTACATGTCTTCGAACCTCGAAGAAACTCCTCCATTCTGTCACTTTTGTGCAGGTTCTGAGAATCCGAGATCCTTTACCGGACCAAGGCGTGTTCGACGAGCGCATATCAGGCAGCACGTCTTTGTGACCTGCCTTGCGTATCAGGAAGTCATTGTGTATCTCGAGGACTGATGCATAGAGGTGATACAGATACGAGAAGATCTGGAATTGGAGTTAAACTGCGGTGTGATGTACGACTCTGCGGAATGACATCAAACGACCCGTTGCCCCGGTATAGTAAAGTTTGTCACTCACACCTCCTGACATGGTGATGAACCTCATCTTCTCTCCAAGAGCATACTAGAATCTAGTTGCGAACTATCCGATTGTGCGGTCTCCACCATAATTCCGTATGTATGTAGAGCTACTCTTGCTGCAGTGGGTCGATTTTGTCTCGCAGATGAAGACTGACTTTCATGTATTCTATCATAGTCGTGACAAACTTGAATTCTAGAGGGCAGACCCAAGACCAAATTATCACAAATTTTCATGGCTTCATCAACCACAATGAGATCAGATGCATATCATCTGGTATAGAGTGTTCCCCCACCGACAAGTGTCGGACTTCTTACCTCACCTATCGCTTAGCTAAGTGGTTTAGCAGAAAAGTCTATGATATCTCTCTGGGTAGCATCGTACAGTCACCTTTCTTGGCTGAAGCAGTCTTTCTGATAACTTCTTATATTCTCATTGAGGCTATCCTTGCTTGGAGCACCAAGCATCGTCGACTTGCTAAATTTCCTCGATAAGTCTCGGAAACTTAACTATCACAACAATATCGGGCCCATTCCGAGATGCTCCTGTGGGACAGCTAACCCGATGGCCCTCCAAGAACAAATCACTGAAGCAAGCAGAAGAGGAGGATCTTTCGAGGTATGAGAAGTATCTCAATCGAGAGATCAGCGAACATGGCCAGATTTGATCAACCCAGCATGCCGGACGATTAGGACAATCAGAACCGCTCGCGACACAACTCACAAACCTTTGCGCCAACCTTGAGTTCAAGACACAGTGATAGACCCTGCAGGTGGGAAGTCTGTCGATCCTGAGAATGAAAAGGACATCAACATCGTCAATTGGCAGGGGCCAAATGATCCAGAATGCACAACCAACCGAAGTCAGAAAAAGAAGTTCGTGGTTATCTTCGAGTTATGCTTGTTGACTACCAGTATCTACATCGGCTCTTCTATCTATAGTGCTGGTGAGCGACAGATCACGCAGGATTTTGATATTCCAACAGTCATTGCGACCATTGGTCTCAACACATCCGTTGCTAGCTACGGTCTGGAGCCAACGATATGAAGTCCCATGTCAGAGACTTCGTAGATTGGTAATACCCTAGGTATGTGCGTCACAAATTTTGCCTCTCCAGCTCTGCACCCATTGAGAGGAAGGCATGCTGAAGATTAAGTTTCATGGCACCAAGAATGACTACCCAGGATATATGCCAATGAGTTAGCTACGTCATTGCGCTCTTTGCACCCACCTTCCTGGACTTTGGCATGATCTACGTCCACCAATGTGTTCATCAGTTGAACATTTGCTGCACGAAGAATTTGAGGAAGCTCACTGGTAGTCAAGACCTGCATTGCGAGGTCGAATTGCGAGGCCGAATCGCAGAGAGAAGACATGTCGGTCGAGGATATTGTCCGTGATGGCACTGACAGTGTCGAAGAGGATTTCTCTTCACCCTCAACAACTATATCCCTCTCACATATGGCCTGCTATACGCATGGTTCGAGAGCTTCGTGATTGTCTTCACCGACATTCACGGCTTCACCCTGGGCGAGAAGGGCCTGGTATATCTGAATCTTTTGATTGGAGCACTTACTATTATACCGCCCTCCTTCCTCCATCTCTACAAGGTCCTTGAGCCTCAGTCTGACGACAATGGAGACTTGAAGCCAGAGAAATGTTTATCGCCGGCTTGTGTGGATGCTTTATGCTTCCTTCCTATCATTTCAAGGGCAAGTTCTTATCTTGGATTCCGAGTTGTTGTCACTTACTGATATTTTGTGTTCAACGTTTCGATTCGAGTGCCAGAGCTGACATCCACTGAATCATGCCTATCGTTGGCTCTGCGCTCTTGTCCATGGGTCCTGTTCACTTTTACAATGGTGCACTGAATCATCTGCCTGATGCATATCTGGAGTAAGCTTTACCACCTCATATCAGCGTTGCAGCTTTGCTGACAATCAATTAGCACGGCGAGACACTACGCGAGAAGTATAGAGAAGAATGTAGGAGTGACATCTAGAGTATTGTCGGTGGCTCGAACGAAGGAGCACGAACACTAGTTCTACTGCCTTTTGAGTTAGTATACACACAACTAAGAGGCATGCCTTTGCTTATGTCGAAAACTACAAGAGCCACCTGTCTCCAGGCAGATGAACCTCAAGCAATTCGGAAAGAGGTATCGGTATGCGTACAATGCACATACCAATTCCCGTGCCCTTGCGAGAATTTGACGCGTGGTTATTCAGATACTGAGCACCTTCTGAATAGAGACGTGCCGATTCATGGTTGTTGCACACGACCATTAAACACAAGTTTGAGCACTAGAAACCGCTTACGTATATTCTAATGGTCCGTCATGCATAATCACTTGACTTGTGTAGGCGTTTGGGTAAGCCATGGTCATAACGCTTTTGGTGGTAGAATGGAGAAGAGGCCGAGCGATGGCTGTAGATGAATCAGGCGCCCTAGGGCGTGCACTTTCATCGCATGTAAGATGTCGTATAAGCTGTAGGGGGCCTTTCTAAACGGGTCACATAAGCTGCTCTCTTGTTGCTGTACAGGTACGATCTCTTGCATCCCGATCGAACTCGCGACCTAAACACGACTTTGAAGCTGGAGGTCTTTCTCAAATAACACAACAAGCGGATATTACGGATAGGGTGGCCCGGTGCTGCCGAGACAGTTGCCGTGTCTGCGGAGAGTCGGCTGTGCAGACGCATCACAGCATGCTCCCGCCGCTCGCACCTTTCGCGAGTGAGACCAGTTCACATGCTCCCGGGATCCGGTTCACTCGCGAGAGATGCCCGACTCGGTGAGGTATATATCGGAAGGACGCGGGCGTCTCCCACATTCGTGTGCGCTCGTGCCCGTTTTGCAATCTAGAATGCCCCAGACGGACAAGTCTCGAGTGGTGGAGTTGGCTCGCGGCGTCCTTCCGTCATGGCTCAAGATTGAGGGGTGCTCGAGTCTGTACGGACATCAAGCCGTGTGGTTCATGAAGACTTTGACGATCTTCTAATCGTTGTCACCTCGTGGAGTTCTTGACAAGATGTACTCTGTTCATGAGCCGCTGGACCGACGATCGGGAGAGGATGACACATTGACGAATCAGCAGGGCATTCTAACGAGTGTAAGTTTGCGCCATCCCTGAATGTTCCTAGTGAACGCGGAGGTTCACTTGGCGGACGGTTTGTCACCGTGCAGCAGAGGTTCGTGGAGTCTCCACACACCCTGGGGCGGTGGATCATGGGGGAGGAGAATTGAGGGCTGATTAACCAAAAATGCATTGGTGGCCGCTGAGTAGATTAAATACAAAGGTAAGCAGCTCCCCCGCGACCTCCGCGCGAGTAATTTCCTACCCCTTGACCATAGACCCTCCACCATGTCGGACTCATCTGTCAATGGCGACCTACTTGCTCCGGCCAGACCCTCGAGCTCTCCCAACTCGAAGCGGAAAGCCAGCGACGCCGGCCTACCAGCCACTGGCACCAGGATCCACAAGAGTGTCAAGAGACGTGCTTCGAAGGCCTGTCAGTCCTGCAGAGCTCGCAAAGTACGCTGCAATGTGGTCGAGCAGAGTCCTTGTACCAATTGTAGACTCGATGAAGTCGAGTGTATAGTTTCCGAGAGCAAGCGCAAGAAGTTAGTGCCATGTATCGATCATGTTCTCAAAACACCCTTGCTAACTGAGGTTGTGAAGGAAATGGACAAAGGCAGATGAAGAAGGACATGCACTAGGAGACTGCTCTCCGCCTGTTCCTGCCTCGATACAACATCCCAACATCAGCTTTCATGACTCACCAGGGCACCTACCCCATTCGCTTTGTTCGTCACTTCCAAATTGAAGTCCTTGTACAAACAGCTGATTCTCTTATCCAGATCAAGATCTAGATCCTCAATCATTCGACCCTGCTCGCCGCCAGAGTCTGGCAAGATCGATCTCTATACCTCACGATCCAACAGATAGCATTTCTCTATCAGGGGTTGATCCTAATTCTCTTTTCGGCCTGCAAACTCGTACTCCACCGCCTCCCCATCACGCACTACCGGCCTTCATCAGAGCCTTTCCTTCGACCTTTGGCCCGGAAGACATCTCATATCTGGCAAAGAAGGGTGCCCTCACATTGCCACCACCCGCTTTGCGCGCCGCTCTATTACGATGCTTCGTAGAAAACATCCATCCATACATGCCGCTCCTGGACATTCACGAACTCATTTACACTGTGGACAACAATGATTCCTCCTCGGCCGTTAGTCTCTTGCTATTCCAGGCTATCATGTTCGCAGGCGTGGCTTCCGTAGACATGGCATATCTACAGACTGCTGGATACACCAACAGAAGAGCCGCTAGACGCGATTTCTTCCAGAAAACTAGAGTATGCCACTTATAAACGTCTTTCCTAATTCTGATACTAATCTCAATACAGCTTCTATATGATTTTGATTACGAAGCTGATCGAATCTCTCTTATTCAATCTCTGCTTCTCATGACTTTCTGGTACGAAACACCGGATGATCAGAAAGACAGCCACCATTGGATGGGTATCGCAGTATCTCTCTCACACACCATTGGTCTACATCGCAACCCAGAACGCTCCAGTATGAACCCCAAGCAAAGACGTCTATGGAAACGTATCTGGTGGGCAACATATATGCGCGATCGACTCATCGCCTTGGGAATGCGCCGACCAACAAGAATAAAGAACGAAGACTTCGACGTACCTATGCTGACGATAGACGACTTCGAATTCGCCGTTCTGTCTAGCCAGTCGTCATGTATTCCGCCTAGCTGCAAGATCATGCAGGATACATCCATGCAAAGGGAGTTGGCCATCATGTGTATCGAGAAGGCCAAGTTGTGCATCTGCATCAGTCATGTCTTATCTACGCAATACTCTGTTTTGCACAACAATCATGGTGTGCAGAGTCAAGAGGGAACCACGCGTACCACTATGATGCTCGTAGCACGCAAGGACGATCCAGAAAAGTGCTCTGTCAAGGCATGCGACGAAGAGCTCAAGCAGTGGAAAGCATCAATTGCACCTGAAGCAAAGTACAAGCCCTCGTCGTTGTTCGACCTCACGGCTGGTAAAGGAGCAATCGCACTTCATCGCTCACTTTTACATATGATCTATCTGGCTACGCTCTCGGCTCTGCATAGGCCGCAAGTGCTTCCATCAACAGCTGCGCCATCTCGAAAGATGGCCTCCGAGGTCCTGGATACCTCGCGAAGGACCGTCCGATTCGCGGCCAATCGACTTACTGCGGTTGCTCAGAATCTGAACGAGCTTGATCTCATCCGCTACTTACCCACCTCTGGTATCACTGTTTTGTTGCCGGCTATCATCATCCATCTCCTCGATATAAAGGCACCTGACGAGACAACCCGACGCGCCAGTTTACAAGGCTTCTGCCAATGCATGCAAATCCTCAACAAGCTGCGGGATATTTATGCAGCCGCAGACTACTCGACTGCGTTCCTGGAAGCAGCGATTCGCAAAGCAGAAATTACACTTCCTCCTCCCAAGATGGGCCCACCACCTCGACCTGCGCATTTGGCTAACATGTCCAACGTAATGAAGGCAGCAAGACTGGGACATGCAAATGTCAGCCGCCTCACACCACCTCCCGAGCTTGCTGCCAGCACAAACAACGACCTACAATCGCAATCTCGTCAACAGCAAGAGAAGGAACCGCAAGTCTCGGAGAACGACTTAGCCCAACACCTAAACAACTTCCTCGCATCTACACCTCCAGGCTCCGAGCACACAACCGACAGCCAGATCGACGAAACCACAGCGGCCGCCTTCAACATTCCTGCTCTAGATACCGATTTCGATACCCTGATCAATCTAGATGCGGCTGGAGAATCGTTCACTTTTGACGATGGCACTTTTCCCACCATGCCTGCTTTCGACTCGACCGACGGCGGGTTCATGGACATGGACTGGATGAAGCACATGAACAGTAACGACGATATTTCTTTTGGCATTTGAGCGGCATGTAAATTTTTAATAGACGCGGCATACAGTTAGGGCTTTTCCTGTTTTTGATGTTTTGGGTTGGCTGTATACTGAAGAACCTTTTTTTTGTATATGTTTTGCTAAATTGTTGATACCTCTTAGACTGTACTGAACAAAAGTCCTTCTTGCAAACACTGTTGCCTCGATCTCACCGTTTTACTTGTATCCTGTGAGAAATAGATATGCTCTGCTCCTCTCACTTGATGTGGGTGTGATTTGGTGTCGGCGACAATACCTTGACTGACAACTTGACTGACAACTTGACCCCTGACAAAATCATCCAGCCCACGTCAATGATGATTTGAACGAAGGACTAGCTGCTTCTGGAGTTGCGACTCAGTGACACCTGCTGTCAACATGATGCTTGTTATCAAGAACAATCATACGCGATCACAGCAACGTCAACAACATGAGATAGCAAGGAATACGATGGATTGAAAACTAAAAAATGCTTTTCTGGCCTGCATCACTAAAAAGACCCATCACGTCCTGTACACCGCGAATCATAAACTTCATTACCCGTGATTCCCCTTTTCTCATGCAATTTTTTCTTTCCAGAACTCCAGTCAACAGCAGTACATCCATTATACGAATCAGTTGCTCAACAGATCTTGCACACTCATAGCACGGCCGGATCTGTCCTTGTAGGTTCTCCTGTCAGAGTTCAACATCAGCAGAGCAGCCATTGCTTCACGGTCCAGGTCCTTCTCTCTGCGTTCGCGGACTCTTGCGTCCTCGCCCACGACGGGTGGTCTTTGATGCACGGTCGAGTCTTGAGCGCGCAATGCAGGACTTGTGAGTGCGAATGGAGCAGGTTCATGTAGTCCTGCAGTGGGCAGGAAGAACGGCGATGCTTGTTGTGAGTGGATGTAAGGGGAGAAGGAAGGCTGAGATGTGGAAGAGATGCTGTAATGTCGAGAGGAGGAAGCATCAGAAGGTGCGACGGCAGGCGACTTGTATCCGAAGTGGGACATTGATGGTAGAGACGCCAGAGAAGGGATGGATTCTCGAGATTGTGTGTGCGAGAGGAGTGGGCCGTTGGGTGTGGAGGCGCCGGTGGAGTGGTTTGTGTCGGACATCTCTTGATCGTCGTCTTCTTCGGGCTCCATGGGCTCATCGACGACAGTAGCGGGTTGTGGGGTAGGAACAGCAGTAGCGTTGGGCTGTGATAACGAGCCCTGTCTCACAGCCGTGTTGTCGGCTTTGAGGTCGGTGATGCAACGCTCGAGGTAGCGAAGGTATTCGATGCTTGCCTTGAGGATGGTTAGTGTCGTGTCTCGACCATGAATGGGCGTATTGCGACTGACCTGGAGGATTGCCAGCTTGTGCATCTCTTGACCTTGACAGGCAGGGATCATGTCCTTCAGCACACCGAACTCCTCGTTCATCTTGGAACGTCGTCGTCTCTCGATCAAGCTGTGTGCTGTCTTGCGAGCCACCTTGCGGCTAGCGGCTGTGCTACTGGCATTGGCGCCCTTCTTTCTACCACCAGTGGCCTTTGCTGGGGCTGCCTCGACCTCAGGGTCTGGCTGCTTCTCACCAGCAGCAGCCTTGGGCTTCATCTGGATGATCTTGCGGTTACGTGTCGGCGGAGGTGGAAGAGCGAGTGTGTCGTCTGCTTTGGCCAAGGTTGACTGAGCAGCAGTAGACTTGCGTCTTGCATTGTTATTCAGAGACACAGGCGAATGTGGGTGGTACGAAGAGTCGGAGCCATGGCTTGAAAGAGGTGACGAGGTGGCTCTATCACTGCCATCGGCATAGGCCGAGGGAGGGAGGGTGAAAGCCGGAGCAAGAGGCACAAGCTTCTCTTTGCCCCGGATATCCGTCGACGAGGCCGGGGTAGGCGGCAGGTGTGAGGAGGCCATTGTGTGAAGAAGGGTATGGGTATGACCCTGATGGTATCACAGACTAAAAGTACGAAGGCTTGTTGTGCAGGCAAGGAAACAGACGTGGACGAGAGAAGGGAATTGGGGGCTTGAGCTAGGAGACGACGACATATTTGTCCATACTTGCAAAATGGCACCTTCCCTATCAACAGGTGCACGAGGGGCACGTCGTGCGGTGTCGTGTGCCTCAACTGTAAAGCTCAGAGTCGTCGACCTGCCCTCGTGCGCTCTCTCCGCGTCGTTCATTGGCTGCTTTGCACCAAGCCCACCACCTCCTGCCAGAGGCCAGAGAGGAAGCACGTGCTGTTCCAGTGAGAAACTGACTTTGCTTCGGTCTTGCGACGACTGGTTGAGAGATTATCTCCATCTGCCCCTTCATGTGACATCGTCTAGTCAACACGTTGCCGTCTTGCAGAGGCATATACGCGCGGAGACAAGCCCCGCTTCTACAAAGGGACCAAGGAGAGAAATCTCTCACCGTCCCGATATCCCGTTGTCGAGAGCTGAGCAGACATCTCGTATTCGGGCATGACCTAGCTTGGAGAGTTGTTCGTTGATAGATGAGAGATAGAGGGAAGACTCAAAGTTCTGAGGTCTAGAATCCAGGAAGAAATCGCTCACAAGGCTGTCGGTCCTGCTAATGGTAAAAGCCGCGGACGAAGACCAAAAAGACAGTCCATCGACAAAATTATGTGCCGCTTCTGTGGATCGAACACAGTGCCTCCAGAAAGCTGTTGTAGGAACAAGATGGACAGAAGTTGACTTCAGTCTGGCGCTCTCCCAGATGAGCTAAAGCGGCGATGTCAAAAATCCGGATCGTAAATAAATATAATGTTTTCCGGCTACGATGAACACGCAGCACGATGCGACAGGCAAGCTGCTGCTCGTCCAAGGTGCATGTTATACCCAGGCTCAATCCGAGTATTTATACCAAGTCCGCTGTTTTGGAAAGCCTCAGCGACATCTCCGTTCAGGATGTGCGGAGCCCGCGAACTCCGGCTGAGGCGATGCATGTCTCGGAGCACATGAAGCTTGGGGTCTGAGATCGAGCTCTGTGTTTACATGTCTTCAACTACCATAAACCTGTCATCATCTCCGCCATATCCACAAGAGCTACTTAAGGGCCATTTGCTCCAACATTTGCCAGTTCAGTGCCGGACAATATACTCTCTCTGATCAAAAGTCGCCATCATGGAAGCCGTACAAGGTAAGGCACACGATCACATGCAACCCACCGCGACCACCACTAACAAACACACCGCAACAGACTGGGCAAGCTACCTCTTCCGCAATGGCTACCTTACCCCCGGCCTCTTCGGCCCTCTCAACACTCTCAACAACATCTTCCACAATTATCTCCTCCCTACCTTCCAGTCCCTACTCGAAAAGCCCGACCTCACAAAGATCGCCCTCATGCTCGTCATCCTCTACATCTCGCTCAAACTCGTCAAAATGCTGGTCCAAAGCGTGCTCTTCTGGGTGCGACTCGTTTTCCGCATCACCTTCTGGGGCGGCCTTGTTGTGCTGGCTTTCTGGCTTTCGCAGAGAGGTGTCGATGGTGCAGCTGAGGATGTAGGCTATTGGATTAGGATGTGGAAGGGTGAATTGCAGCACTACAAGAGTCAGGCGGAGCAGATCGCATACGAGCACAGTCATGGTTATGGAGGCAAACATGGCTATGGCGGGGGCTACAAGCCTGCCGCTTCCAAGAAACAATGGCCCTTCTAAGAGATGGACGCGATAAGGCAGAACATGACAGCATTTTGGGAGTTTTACGGCTGGATTGCATCGATTTCACGAAACATCATATGTTCGAGGCTCGAAATGGTATTTGGGATTTGAGAGATGAGCTACTGCAGTACTGTGGCCGGTATAGAAGATTCGCCTCGCCATGCACGCGTACATTGAGCTCATTGGAGTTAGCATTCATGATCTCTATTGCTACCTCGCCATTTCCACTACCACAACATCCCATGGATACCTGATTGTTTCTGAGAGCTCACATTCTATTTGTTCCACTGCACGCGTGAGCAGAACATTGTGTGGCCAGATTGAGATTGTCTTGGTGTCAAGTAGATTCTCTGCAGAGAGACGGCATAGACCATATGTCAATGTTGGTCCAATGCTATTTACAAAGTCCCTGTACAGTCGCATCCCGATAGGGCAGAACAAGACAACTCCGTCGGATGTCTTCTCAGGTCCGGATCAATGCCCTTCACACAGAGAAGGGGCAGCGTAAACATTTAAGCTCGAAAGAAATATTGCCATGAGGTATTCACAGTAGCTCTTCGAAATCGAACCTCGGTCAAAATGGAAAACATTAGTTACATCCAATCATGAAGAATCGATAAAGGAAGCTCGTGATGTATCAAAGCAAAGTCGTAGCAATATGCGGGGCCGGGTGGCTGAGAGAGCCTCAATGCGGCAGCCTACCAGACAATGCAAGGAGAAGACCATATTGTATTTGCTACCATCAGCTCTCGGTTAGTTCGATGGCTTGAGGACATGGTCGATGTTACTATGGATTACAGGCAAATGTGCTTGAAATCACCATGAGCAACCAATTGTTGAAACAGAGTTTCTCTTTAGCCAAAAAAGCTACAGTACAACAACTTGTTTTGGTTCGAGCATTTGTTATTCCATGCATCGAGAGGCCGAGAACAACATGTTGAAAGGCCCTACCAGACAAGATGAGTCAGCGCAGAGCACAATAGTACGCGTCATGCACGCGATCTTCGCGCGTTAGACGCAGATTTTGGGGGTTATGACCAGCTTTGGGCTCAGGTGCATGGCTGCAGGAGCGTTAAGCAAGCCTCATTCGACGATATCAGACTGGCTCAGAAGATGCTGGTATTTGTTGACTGAGAAATGATCGAAAAAAGTCCTGGCGTTCGAACGACTCGAGTCTAATCATTACCGCAAGAGGTCGTGGCTTGTGATAGCAAGGCTTGTAGCAGCTCTCCAGAGCCTCTTGAAGAAAGTGGAGGGACACATGGCACTGCGCAACCCGGCGTGTGTCGAACCACGCACCACGCAGAGAGCGCAGCGGATATGTGCAGCAGATCCCGGTGCGGACGCTGAACACTGGGGTGAAGAAAGGTGTGGAAGACAGAGAGAAACAGACTTGAAGAGGAAATGCAAACAGGAAGCGGATGAATATTTTGAGTTGACAAGAAGCGAGACGGAGATTGAGGAGATTCCTATCCGTGACTAGGGGAATTGAAGGATCGGAGTTGGCGATGCAAATATAAACAGACTTACGAGGCTGGTGCATACGCGCGGTTGCCGGCGTTGGATGATCTTGGATCGTGGAGAGAAGGAGCTCGAGTCTTTCGAGTTGGAGCATATCCTGGACAGAGACAATTGATATAACACGAGAAGGTTAGGAAGGCGTGTGACTCTTCACAGCTCGCAGAAGAACCGCGGACCGCATTCTCGGGAGGAAGCACTCTGGCTGAAAATTGGTGCAGGTAGACTCGGAGCACATGACGTGAGTCGAGCGGCGGAGGCGCGTGGTTGGTCGGGCATAAGTGCAAGAGGCAGCAAGATCGCCATCCGGCACGATTCTGTCGCTTCATGACGGGCGCATCTGATCCTTAAGACTCTGTTTGGACTCTGATTTACTCCTTCCCTTTGGACAAGCAAGTAAAGGCTTTGTGCTACGCGTGGCCGCGCCCGTCCCAGTGTTTCGTCCTTGTACAGTTAAGCTTGTCCACCCGGGTACTACTGCCTCAGTCGCCATCCCTTGCTTGAGCGCCGAGCTGACATACATTCCTAAGGCGAATCGAAAAAGTGAGTTTAGCGCTGTTTTATTGGCTGCACTGGCGAGAGTGGCGACGCGGCATTGATGTTGGAGCGCTCTGTCTCGCGTCTGTTTCCTGTGCTCTCTGCGAGTCCGACGCTGACTGGAACGCTTTTCTGTAGCCGAACAAAAGCCCGAGCCAAGTCTTCAGACTGAGATCGATGCGCTAGACCAGGCCGACCTCATCGCATCAAGCATCACCCTCCACACAAAGACGCGTCGCTCCCTTGCTTCGACCGGCCAACCACTGCCAGATCTTGGTCCGCCTCCCGACACGCAGGATCCGACAAGCAAGCTTATCTGGAATCCCTGGGCTCAAGCAACTCCGCCGACCTGTTTCGCGCCGCCAATGAGTCTGTAACTCTGCACATCGAGTAACACGGCCGACCTCCCATTCACCGCTCCTGCGCCAGTCCGCAACAGTACCCATCCTTGGGGCATGCTACCGTACCATGGACGGCCATGGCACAATCAACCCTGCTGCGCTCAACTCAAGTACGTCGTCGCGTCCGCCCGCAGCCCAGCTCGAGCGCTATACCACCACACATGTCCCACATCCCAGAACCCAGAACCCTCACTGACTCAGTCGCCTAGCCCTCGACAACTCGGCATATAACAATCGAGGCGTGAAGCGCAGCCGCTCTCCGGCCGAACCCGCCGACACCGGTACGTCCGCTGCCAACGTTTCCATCTCCTTTGCGCGTCCAAACGCTGACGTGTTAGACGACCTCAAACCTCGAAAGCGCGGTCGCCCCCCAAAGCAAAAGACTGCTGACAGTCCGCAAATGGCATCCCACCCCGTCCACCTGTCGTCGCCGCTTGCCGTACAGACTCCTCAGATCAAGCAAGGCGCAAACCAATCCTCACCTTCGCAGACTTCACCCCAGCGACAAACTCCAGCTTCTGGCCAAAAGACAACTGTCGTCAAGGCCTTGCCTACCGTCAGAGACCACACCACGGACCAGCTCGGCGCCGAGGGCGATGAATACATCCCGCGCGAGATCGACGAAGCCGGCGAGAAAAAGGTGTCAAGCAATGGTTACCCGCTCGAAGGTCGCGAGTATCGCATCAGAACCTTTACCGTGCCTAACAGGGGCGAAAAGCTGTTTATGCTCGCCACCGAGTGCGCGCGCGCATTAGGATACCGTGACTCGTACCTGCTCTTCAACAAGAATCGATCGCTGTACAAGATCATTGCCAACCAACCCGAGAAGGACAATCTCATCCACCAGGAGATTCTACCATATTCATACCGCTCCAGGCAAATAGCGATTGTAACGGCAAGATCGATGTTCCGCCAATTCGGGAGTCGCGTCGTCACGAATGGAAGACGAGTCCGCGACGATTACTGGGAATCCAAGGCAAGAAGCCAGGGCTTCACCGAAGAAGATGCAGCTGGAGAAAAGCGACCTGGTGCTGCCAAGCAGAGAGAAGCTGCAGCAGCCGAGGCCAGCACCAACACGACCGCCTTGACTGCCATGCCGCACACGGACATCATATATACCAATGGTCCCGGCCTTGACCAACCCACCGTCCCTGCAGGCATTCACCCTGTGACGCTTGCACCTCTCAGCATGATTAACATGCCATCTGATGACCCCAGGGTCGCCGACTTCTGTGGCATCGCCCGTCCTAGACAGGAACTCAATGGACCTGCCTATCAAGATCGTACTCAGCCCAGCAACCCTCAGGACGTCTTCAACCAGGCAAACCAAGCGGCTGAGTTTAACAAATCCTTGACGCAACAGCGTGTCGTGCGCAATCAATACTACGAGGATTACTGGAAGCGTCCGCACGAGCCCCCAACCCCTCCACCTCAGCCGCATATGCCCGACACCACCGATATGGGCACTGTCGCTCCTCACAACCTACAGTCGCCCCAAAGCCGCTTGCCATCTCTTTCGCAGCCTTCCATGATGGCACACCAACAGGCCGCCGCTCACATGATGCCGTCTCAGTTCCACCAGCCCAACCAACAGAATCCCATGCAGTCACCCGTCCGCTCCATGCACCAGCAGCTTCCATCGTCGCAGATGCACCAGACATCGCCTGCCATGGCCATGGCTTCTATGCGCCAGCAGACTCCCTCGTACGGCTACCAGCAGGGCCAGATGTGGCCGCCCTCGCAGCCTCAACCTTCTCCCTTGTCCCAGGCCCACAGCATGGCTCAGTTCCAGCAACCAACTCAACAAGCTTCCATGCATCCTCCTCAGATGGCTGCTATGGGTGGCTACCCTTCCATGAACCACCCGATGAGCGCCGCCGGTGCCTTTGCTGGCATGAACCGTAACATGTATCAAGCTAGCCCGAGCCCACAGCACTTCGCCATGCAGCAGCAGCAACAGCAGCAAACACCCGGTCCACCTCAGCAACAGATGCATGGATGGGCGCCTCCATCTACCAACCCGGCTGCCGGCATGACTCCCCAAGATTGGCAATGCTACCAATAAACTGTGTCAACTTGACTATAGAGCAAAGGCCTCGGCTTCGCATGATACCCTCCGTTCCCGCCAATTCCCAAATCTCTGCACCTCACTGGCGGATGCCTCGAGCCCTTTCAGCCTTCGGTCTTTGACGATGGTAGTAAGGCTACTCAGTCGTCAGCTTGTGATGATAGCTTGACAACAGCGTCTGCTTGGTCTGCAGCGTTTAGGGCATTATTTTGACGAAGACGAAAATCGCAAAGGATCTGCTTCGTCATTTGCATGATATTGGTGGGACCGACACTTGTTGAGCAACGCACATTGTCCTCGGAAACTGGCTGGCTCGGTGTATTGCTCTCTCGTACCCTTTCCCTTGTTTGTTTTGCTGTTGTTTCCATCACTCAAGGATTCCCCTCAATGCATCGCTGCATTTCTCCTGCACCTTTTGTCCAACACCCCCTGTCTGTTTACTCACCTCACGAGATTTTGCTCAACCCACTACCCACCCTGCCCTGGCGTTCTCTCGGTCTCGTTTTTCCTGTTCTTCAACCCGCTTTATACCTTTCCTCTTTGCTTTTTTTTTATTTTCCTTTTCTGTCCTCTCATGATATCGGGTCCATTATACCAAAGACACACCGCCACTACGAGAGAAAGAGAGTTTTTGCGCTTAGTATAAAAACACTGGCTGCTGGTTGCTTTGTTGAGAGAGAAGAGAAGAAGAGCACAAACGTTGGGTCTGACTGCTTTTGTTACTTACTATCGGCGGCTTTTGATGACAACTCTCTGGAACAATACCCCTTTTTTGCTGTTTTACTTTTAACTATTACCCCCTTGTTTTCCCTTGTTTTTCCGAGTCTTTTTAAACCTTTGTACTGATGCGTACTTGCTATTCTCTTCGAAACTCTCTTCACCTTCTTTGTTTTTAAACTTTTCAAGTCGAATTCTGACACCACTCTTTTTCTTGCTTTCCAAGATTTGGTATCAATGGGTTTCTTCAATATCGTGAGATTTTTCCAATGGTGACTTTTTGAATTGATTCCTTAAGAAACAATACGAAACACCCCAAACACAAAAGACACGTGATTCGAGGCGAATGCAACGCGAAACTTTGAAGAAGAAGAAGAAGAAGAAGAAGAGAAAAGGGCAGCCGCAGACTATAAAGGAAAGGAGGGAGGGCGAGAGAGACCCTTCGACCGACAAACTGTTTTTCTTGCTGGGAGACAAGTAAACAACAATCCAAGGCACACTGGCCTTGCGAGCGAAAGCTTGGGAAGACTCTTTTTTTTTTTTTTTTT
>JALPCE010000265.1:0-34278 GCA_026538705.1 Aureobasidium sp. GC_Fusr_1 | reverse complement strand
ACGCGTAGCTACGTAGAGCTAGTCGCTACTCGGTAGTAATCGCGCGTCGCCGGCGAGGCGTAGGAGGGGCTATAGCAAACTCGATATAGCGATAATTGGCTCTAAGGGTAGCGATATATCGAGAAGGCGAGGAACAACGATAATTATACGAGGAATTTGATTAGGCGCGAAAAAAAATCGCTATAACGAGGATATCGTTGTACGGATCATTGCTATAACGAGGTGTTACTGTAAAAGAAATAAAGAACAAGAAGGCAGCCAAGAAACGCGAGCGAAAAGCAAAGCTTAGGGCTGCGAAAAAAGCCCGAGCTTCCTCGCCTAAATCTGTCGAGCCAACACACACCACACTCAGCAAATTCGAGACTCTCCTTCCACCACCCAGCGACTCACACAAATACCGCCAAAATGGTAAGCAGCCATGTCATTTCGTGCGCCGTGTCTTCTGGAAGCAACATCTGGACTATTTTCGACCCGACCGAGGCCGCATCTCGACTTCCCACCGTCTGTTACGATCGAATAGCGTATATCGCCGCCCACGAGCCTTGACGAGTCGACAAACTCCCACGCTACGCCTACCGTATTCTTTTCGAACGACGCATCCGAATGTCTTGTATGGAGGAGTTGGTCTTTAGTCTGTTCGCATCTTACACCAAAATCTCGCCCCAAAGGTGCGAAGTGACCAGAGCTCAACTCCACCGTATCGCACCATGCTGGACGAAACCGACGACAAGACGAGACGACCAACATAACATTAGCCACGGCCGAGCGGACTGGATTGCTGCAACAGAAAGACACGGCGCACAACACAACGCACCCTTGAACAACTGCTGATCAAGGCGCGCTCTTCAGGTCAACGTTCCCAAGACTCGCCGCACCTACTGCAAGGGCAAGGACTGCAAGAAGCACACCATGCACAAGGTGGGGGTTTCAACACCGATTATCCAAGACTCTCGTCGCTGACAGTTTGAAGGTGACCCAATACAAGGCCGGAAAGGCTTCCCTTTTCGCCCAGGGTAAGCGTCGTTACGACCGCAAGCAGTCGGGTTACGGTGGTCAGACCAAGCCCGGTTAGTATTTCTCTGTCCAGAACTTGCGACCTAGCTCCTAACATTTTCCAGTCTTCCACAAGAAGGCCAAGACCACCAAGAAGGTCGTCCTGAGACTGGAGTGCACAGCCTGCAAGACCAAGGCACAGCTCGCCCTCAAGCGTTGCAAGCACTTCGAGCTCGGAGGTGACAAGAAAACTAAGGGAGCCGCCCTTGTCTTCTAAGCGCGTCGCGTTTTTGAGTATTCTGGCAGCGTTGCTGGGCTGGTGCTCCTTCATTGGAACATCATCATCATGGTCAACACGGAGTAAGCGAATTGGGCTGGGACGAGTCACGCATTTCGACTTGGGGTTGCTTTTACTCCTTTGTCCGTCACGGCTCTGAAGCAAAAGCAAGAACAGAGGCCGGGCCGGGCGAGCGAAAAGAAAAAGATACAAAATCATGCCTCCAGCTACCAACAGCCTTCGTGCCAACTTCGATGTCTTCATGAACCACTTTCTCGATTCTTTGCCTTCTGCTTTTTGGTTCTCATGTGAAGTTTGAGACTATTCTACCAGCTCTCTGGCATTGTTTGTCATGCTGCAGTGGATAATTTGCTTGCCAGGGTGATGCCTGAGGCTCTACCGGCCGAAGCTCAAACGTCCCAAGTCTCGACGCAAAGATGATGATATGCTTTTCCCCGCATGTCCGACCTGCCGTCCTCGCATGCAACCTCACCCCCTCACCTCTTGATGCAGCATCACGTTTAACAAAGTGGCTGGATGCCGAGCCTTCCAAAGTCGTTCATGACGTGCTCTGGCAATCTCATGGGTAGGTCATGTCATTGCTGACCAGGCACGCATACAAGTAGCTAGCAGACCATCGAGGCAGGTCAATTGATTCTTCTGATTTTGCTGTAATACCGTCACAATAATGTTGTCGACCATCTTTGCTGCAGCTTCATTGCTACCTTTACTTGCCTCGAGTCAGCAACTTATCCAAGATTCTGGAAAGGCTGGACCTGAGTTGGAACTCGTGCATTTGTACTATGACGAGTGGCCTACTGGCATTGCTGTATCCTCGACTGGACGCAAGTTCTCAAACTACCCTGGAGCTTTGGACAAGAATAATACAAACAATGGTTCCAACAACAAGTACACGGTCGCCGAGTTTACTGGAAACTCGACAGAGGCAGCCTATCCCAATGCTGAATGGAACAACCCTCCAGGAGGAGGTGAGTTGAACTGCCATGGTAGTCGTGATGCATTGACTGATGTTCGAAGCCATCAACTACACAACGACACCTCCCACAGGAGCTAACTACCAGAATCACTTTATCGGTGTTCAGAGTGTTGTCGTTGATCCACTCGACCGCCTTTGGGTTCTCGACACTGGCCGAGTTCAAGACCCCAATGGTACCATTGTCAATGCTGCTGTTGGCGGACCTAAGCTGGTCGGTATCGACCTCTCAAACAACACTGTCTTCCAAACAATCGTCTTTCCTGCAAATGTTGCTCCCGGGGACTCTTACTTGAATGACGTCCGCTTTGACCTACGTCCGAACATCACGAGTTCGGGCAAGGGTGTGGCATACATTACCGACTCTTCCATTGAAGGTCGTACCGGACTCGTCATCGTCGATCTCGGCACCGGCGAATCCTGGCGTCACCTACAGGGCTCGACATACGTAGCACCTGCTCAGCAATTCCTCGCCTACATCTGGGGTATTCCCTTCTACAACCACCAAGCCGGCCAACCCCTCGGTTATCAAGGCTTTGGCGCTGACGGTATCGCTCTTTCTGCCGATGGCGAAGATCTTTTCTTTGGTGGTGTGGGCAAGAGATATCTGTACTCTGTCCCTACAGCTAGGTTGCGTGACGATGGACCATTTTCAGAAGCTCTTGCTCAGGCTTCAGTGGTCAGCCGCGGCCAAAAGGGTGTCTCGGATGGATACGAGACCGATACTAATGGATATATCTATCACGGAAATGCTGAGCAGAATGCCATTAGCTTCTACAACCCTGCGAACGGAACAGACTCGTTGTTCTTACGCGATCCTCGTATCAATTGGGTTGATACGGTGAGTGGTTTGTATATTACTGTAATGAGTTGGACGCTAACGACATTCTTGCAGATGAGCACGGGTACTGATGGATACCTTTACTTTACCAACAACCAGCTTCCCTTTGGTCCTCTGAACTGGCCTGGCACTGATAGGAGACAGCGTCCTTTTGCTCTCTTCCGTGTCAAGCTTCCCAATAATGGTACCAAGACGTCTTTACGTTGAGATAGTGTAGCTCGCAAAACTTCTCGGTAGTACGGTCGCTCTATCGATTTCGGATAGGAGCTGGACTCTGTAATGGATAGTTGTACAGTGCAGTGATAGATAATAACCACTTGATCTCTATTCTCCTCGTAAGCTTAAGATTTTCCCCATGTGCAGAGACTAGACTGTGCCTTACGCTTGTTCCACGGCGGCATGAGCAACTTGCGTATCATGAATAGGCACGAATGTATACCGATTAGATACGTAGCTAAAGAGAGCACACGGTATGTCGCCTCTTAGTGGATACCTTACTGTGTTTGAAGAACGTTGTGCCTGTTCATGGCCACATGCGTTACAAGATTAAGCACATGAGAGTACGTGTGATATTGCATCGTTGCTTGCCGAGAACGACATCATCATCGAGTGTCGTGTCACGACGCAGTGGAACCGCAGCCTACCGTCAGCCTCGTACGTCGAGCACCTTAGCGTGCTTCATAGAGTCTACCTTCATGTTGAACACCCTTTTTGTCCCGTCCACTTGTCTGTCTACACCCATGCCGAGACATGTCGCGACCTCTCGAGCACTTGGCCACATCCGGTCGTCAAAGTCAAACGAGTCAAACGGAAGCGAAATCATGCAAGCGTGGGTCGGTTTCGTAGACCGGCTTAAAGAAACGTTTTGATCTTCGCGCTTCCTCGACGTTGACATGCACTTCCATCCGTACGCAACTGATCATTCTCTGACATTAGCAAAGGTCTGCCTTCTCACTCACAGTTAATGCCTTGCTATAACACGTGCAGTCAAACGCAGAGTGTTAAGGCTAATATAAGAAAGGTCTCTTCCACTTACACTCCACTGCCACAGTTTCCTTCCATCGCACATCGTGCTTGCCTCTTCGGGCTCGAGACAACTTCATGATTGCTTGTGCAGAGTCACTAACACGTACGGTTATCAGTCATTGCCACAGAAGGGAAGGTACGGCTTTCGTGCTTGCCTATCCAGCTGCACACCATCCTTCTCCTCTTCCTTCCAATACACCACTCACCCTATCCCTTCCAAAGCACGAGTCACATCTTCGTTTTTCCAACCTCATTTCACTTATCTCTTTATCGTTCAGAGGAAGGTTGTTTGTCGCCGAGACTCTCTCAGGCGGTCAGTGCATGCAGCGCCGAGGCGATGGTCTTTCGCCCACGCACGACAGAACAATCTCACCAACGCCTTCATGTCAGCAAAGACTCCATTCTGATGTCCGTCATCCATCGTCTAGCACGTTGCATTGCTATTGTCGTCAATTTGCGATGGTTTGCAACACGTAAAGAGGACTTACTGCTTGCTGTCAGCGTTGATTCTTTGCGATGATTTGCAAGACACGTGCGTCTAACATCGCACGTGTTGAGGTACGTGTGTCTCTTTTCCTACTCTGTCTCTTCCTTGTTCGTCGTCTCTTACCGCTGCTGTCTCCATCGCGCTCTCTCGCAAAATATACAGGCTGACGCATGTCGAAAGATAATTTACTGAGAAGCACTTCCACCATGGAGATCCCGAGTTTCTTCATAACCTGTGGACTCGATCACGACGTTCTTAGGGTTGGTCATGCCATACTCAGAGCCGTGATTACCTTGATAGAATTTGGCCCTTGACCTCTGGCACGACATCACATCCTGGCAGTCCTCATCGGAAGTCAACGATGCTTATCATAAGGCTCGTCAGTCGCGGGAATGAGGTCCGATATTTCTCGGCTTCTCCTCGAAGCCATTAGGAGATTAACCCTGGTCTAGGACATCTTTCCGTGAGAACAGTATTCAGAACGATATACGAGTATACTGTCGGCCAAGCCTAAGGACTGATACTTTCCAAACCTACACTGGCTTGGGCATACCTTTGGTCTCATCCTTCAGCAAAGTACAAGCATCCCAACGTGCTCATAGCAATGTGGCATTACTTTCTGTCGCGACAAACTTTGTGGAATGGACGACCCTGACAACCTCTGGATGATCCTCGGCTCGGTGGTCGGTTATCAGAAAGGCCGACCACGCCAGCCCATTCGGGAAAGAGTATGGAGTCCCTGCCAAGTTGTCGCGTCGTCGCGTCTTCCACACTTTCTTCGAGTCTGTAAAGCGGGTGGGCATGTGTATCAACAACTGCACACTTATCAGTTCCTGAAAGGGCACTGGGCAGGGGTGAATACGTTCACCATGGCTCGACGAAGGTACACTTCGTATGTGCAAAGAGCACACAATGAAGACTCGGATACTGAAGAGCATCTCTTGGTGAAACCTCCGATTGATGGTGCACTTGAAAGAAGAGTAGGAGACATTCGGTTTTGGCTTGAGGATCGAGAGAACCGTCGTTTGAAAGCAGAGGAGCGTCCTGAAGTCAATGCTCGCAAAGCGGACCACCACAACAGAGACTCCCAAAATTCACCCCCTGCGAAAGCCACCACGAAACTCAGTGCAAGGCGAAGGAATACAACAACTCCTCGACAAATCCTTTCGCATATCGAGAGTAGGTCTGGACGTGCCTGTTGTCTATCTTCAGCCTACTGACATTGTTGCTTCAGTCGTTGTCCCCTCGCGCAAACAACCCGTACCCCTGGATCAGTTTGTCAAGCACCAATCTCCACCACCCACCGCAGAGATGCACTCGCACTCTTCTTCGCCCATAATGGGCAAGAGAAAGAACCCCGACGCTTCCTGTGCGTCGCGCCCGCGCAAGAAGACCCGACAGTCTACACAGGCCAGCGCTTCTCCACCTCCTGAAGTGCCACCCGCCACCACTCGCAGATCCAACCGCCTTGCCAACCAACGACGCGGCCCCAATAGACATACAACTCACACAGACACTGAAGACTCCGACGAGGAACTAAAGCAAGAGACCAAGGACGACGACCAAGACCACTACATAGACTCAGGCGAGGAGCAGTCAGCATCCTCCATCGCGTCGTCTGATAGATCGATGTCATCTGGTCAATCTGAGTCTGACTCGTCTGGGTCTGACGAGGGATTGAGAGCCAAACGTAGGAAGTTCAATAACGGACGCGGCCGCCAACCTGCAGAGTCCATCCTTGAATCCGCCGCTTCAACTGAGCTGGTGGAAGGTGCCACCTCCTCAAAACAACAACAGAAGAAGAAGTCCGACAAGGCCAACATGCTGAACTTAGCCAAAGATCTGGAGAAGGGAGTCGATGGAGCTTTGCCTCCACTTTTCACCACTCAGTCCATCTTCAGCGACCTGGTGAGAAAGGGATTCGAAAAGCTTCCACCTCCGACAGATCCTGAAGAGCCCGAGCCCAAACCCAAGGAGAGGAAGAGATCTAAACCTAAGCCGCCACCACCACCGCCAGCCAAGGCAAACAAACACACTCCCAGATACAGCCTCGAGGACGTCTGTAAGCATTTCGGCTCACGCCCATTGAGAGTTGCAACAATGTGCTCGGGCACTGAGAGTCCTCTTCTTGCCTTGGACATGATCTCAGATTGCATCCAGATCAAGGACGGCGGCCTTCAGCTGAACTACAAACATGTTTTCAGTGCTGAGATTGTGCCTTTCAAGCAGGCATACATCGAGCGTAACTTTCACCCCCCTATCATCTTCAGGGACATCACCGAGATTACCAGCAGCACAGATGGCAAGGCTACCACTGCTTACGGTGCCCAGGTTGACATTCCAGGCAATGTGGATATGGTGATCGCTGGCACGGCTTGTGTTGACTTCTCAAATCTCAACAACCATCAAAAGTCCCTCGAGGAACGCGGTGAATCTGGTGATACATTCGCTGCAGTTCTCGCATACGCTAAGGAATACCGTCCAACCATTCTCGTCCTGGAGAATGTCTTCGGCGCGCCATGGGACAGAATGTTGGAGGACTATGAGCGGGAAGGTTATACCTCGGCTGGTGTTCTTGTGGATAGTAAGAACTACTATCTTCCGCAAACCCGCCAGCGAGGCTATATGGTCTGCGTGGATAAGGCCAAGTTGGGAGCCTGCGGCATTAAGCATGCTGTCTTCAAGGAGGACTTTCACGACAGGATGGCAGACTTTAGACGTCCAGTCAGCTCCCCCTTGTCATCGTTCATCTTGCCCAACGACGATCCACTGGTCACTCGGGCCAGCCAGTCCTTGGCTCGTCAATCTGTGCTCGACAGCTCGATCAGAGACGTTGATTGGGCCAAGTGTGAGATTCGCCATATCAATTACCGCAGAGAGCATCAGCTCGGCATCGCTCGCCCCTTGACAGATTGGCAGGAAAGCGGCACACTTGTCTTGCCTGAGTATTGTAACCGTCTCTGGTTTGGCAAACAAGTCGAGCGCGTCTGGGACTTTATGGACATGTCACTGCTTCGTAAAGCCAACGTGACCGTTTTCCCGATGAACAGAAAAACCAACGTCACACCGGCTCCTCTTCCTGGATACGATGCTCAGTACAAGACTCGTATCTGGGATGTATCGCAGAACATTGACCGCTTCGTCGATGGTGCACCCTTTGGAATCGCCTCCTGCCTCACCCCGTCCGGCATTTTCTACATCACAGATAGAGGCGGCCCTCTAACCTATACAGAAAGTTTGATGCTTCAAGGTCTACCACTGGACAAGATCTCTTTCACGACCGAGAGCGAGCGCCAAATTCAAGATCTCGCAGGCAACGCCATGAGCACTACAGTGGTGGGCTCAGCTATCGCCTCAGTTCTTATCGCTGGATTCAAGACGCTACCGCAAGCGTCTGATCATGAACCCCAAAGCAAGAGAGCTACGTTCCAGAGCGTTATCACCTCGCACGAAAAGCTCACTCCTCACTCGACTTCTCATGCGATAGCAGGAGACATTGATCTTCGTGAACTCCAGGCTGATGCCTCCAAATCAGCTACCATGTGCGTCTGTGAGGGACAGATTGGTCTAGCCGAAAAGGCTATCCAGACCTGCACTGAATGCGGTCATACCTCTTGTCTCACTTGCGGCGTTAAGCCGAGCCACGAGTACGACAAACCATCAAAAACCGAGCGTGACGAGCCGGAGAACTTCATTCAGAAATGGAGATCTCGCATCCCTATGGTTTTGAAATTTAGCTCCCCGCACAGCCTGATTCCCCATATCGAAAAGTCTGTTGATGTCTCTAAGCCTAGTGGCGAGACGCAGGAAGCCAAGCAGCAAAGAGACCTGAAGCAAAAATACCTTGGCGCAGTCGAAAACGTCCCTAGCGAGCCTCTCACTTTCAAGGCGTTCAGGAGAACTTCTTCCTGGATCATCATCTACGAGTCATCGGTTGCCCGCCTCGAACTTGTATTAGGCGCTCATGCTTTTACTTGGAAGCTGTACGCAAAGCCCGCCGACTTACTTGCTGGCGAGGATGTAATCCGCAAGTTCTTCGGAGAGCCTATCGCTGTAGCTGAAGTGAAGCAAGATGCCTTCTTTGGAGGCACATGGCAATGGCGGATCTTTCAAGACACGAATATCTCATCGAGAGAGGTCAACATCAAAGGGCAGGGCCACAGAGTGCCTTCTTGGGCTGCCCGCCTTGCGTTACCCAGACATGCAGAAGAGCGGATCTGGTCTGAGTTGTATATCGAAAGCAGCGACAACAGCGGCCCTCCGAAGCATGTCCAAGGAACCTACAAGCTTCTCCGTGATTGCGGCACTGCGTGCGAGTCCCTCTACAAGCGTATTGAGCCGGTTGAGGAACTCAGCATGTTTTTGTTCTTGGATCCTGCACCCATCGGCAAGCTTGAGGACGACTGTTTTATCTTTGCCCGGGACCACTCAAGACTGCAATACGACCAGGTCAGAGAGATCACTGCCAGGGTTGATGCCAATTGGCGGCCCGAGAAACAGACCGAGACTTCTGCGAATGTCAAGGTCTCACTGAACGGTCATTGGATTGACGATGACTCCTGCTCACTGGGAGTTGCGAACATGGAACCTAGTATTCATTCTGACAGATCGATTGGTTCGAACACCGATTGTAGTGTCACAAAGGCACTGATCTCCCTCAAACTCAACCTACCTTCTCTTCCTCAACAGCGTTATCAAGGACAGCATCGAATCAAGCCTGACGACAAGGCTTTCTTTGCGGCCTTCGGGTGGGCCATGGAACCTCTTCGTCAAATTCTGGGTCAGCAAAGTGCGCAAGACCTGCCTGCCGATCCCGATTGTAAGAATTGTGCCCCTGTCGTTCCTGAGCCTTACTGGCGTATCGTTCCAAAGCCAAACTACATCGAATATCAGCCTTATGAAGACTCAGAGACTGCTAGAAAATACGAGCATGCTATCAAGTCGCGACCGGAGCCATTTATCATTGAATGCAATTTGCAAGGAAAGTCAGGCACGCTGAACATTGGTTTGAACACCACTACTCTATGCCACAGAGTCGCTGGGAAACTCAAGCTGTTAACTGGCACGGTTGATTCTGTGACTTGGAAGCTCGACACATCTTGGGTGGAAGAACGTTCCGCGAAATTTCCACCATTCAAGCTACTCAATAACAACGACAACGTCCAATGCGTGGCTGCTAAGAACATTCTGGCCGGGATTGATCTCTACGACATCCAGCAGAGATCTCTGACCTGGATGAAAAAACAAGAGCAAGATGTCGGCCGGTCGTTTCTCGTCAAGGAGACTGAAGAGGCTCTGCTACCTCATCTGGGCTGGCGTCTCGAATCAGAGGCTTCCACTGAAGTCCGTGTCAAGGGCGGTATCCTTGCCGATCACGCTGGATTCGGAAAAACCGTCACATCGCTTGCACTTATTGAATCCGAGTTCAAGGAAAAGAAGGTTCATGGGATCTTGAAGGAGATGGGTAACGCGTGTGCCAACAAAGGGGTTGCCAAGAACCCACTCATCCAGATTGCTGCCACACTGGTCATTTGCCCAGGCAACCTTGTCAAGCAATGGGCAGGGGAGGTCCAGAACCTTCTTGGATATGACAAGAAAACCCTGATCGTCATTCAGACAATCGTTCAATGGAAGAAGCTGAGCAAGACCGATTTCAGAAACGCCAAAATCATCATTTTGAGCAAGAGCATCCTGCTTACCTCACAGTACTCTGAACGACTCGCAGTCTTTGCTGCACTACCTGAGTATTCTGGCAAGAGTACTCGATCCTTGCAGTCGCATCTCCGAGACGCTGCTACCCGAGTTCCAGAGCATCTGAGCATTCTCGAGAACCCTATCAAGCCAGGCCTCAAGCTGCAGCTGCAAAAGCATCTTGAGAAGGTGTACAATGAGACTTTGAAGGATCCCAAGTACCAAGGATATGTCGAGGAGTCGAAGCGCCTCAAGGGGAAGAAGTATGCCGACAAGAAGAAGAAGTCGTCAAAATCCGCGAGCCCTACGATGGGAAACCTCGATGAATCTCGGGATTACTCAGACATCGACAAGTGCGTGCTTCTTGAGATGTTTCAATTCAATCGCTTGGTCGTTGACGAGTTCTCCTATACGGAGCCTCACGAACTCGTAATGTACTGCAATGTCAACGCACACAAGCGTTGGGCTCTCTCAGCCACGCCCCGACTCAAGGACACGTACGATGTCTCCAGAATGGCGCGTTTCCTTGGCCTCCATTTGCCGGTTGGTGCCAGTGCTCCAGGACTTCTGTCGACAGCAAACATGTCAGCTTTGCGTCAGGACTTGACAAACTTGGAGATGTTTGAAACCTTCAGAGAGCTACCTTCACGCACTACACAGAAGAGTATTTATACTCTCGCTCAACAGTTCCTTGACTCATTCCTTCGTCAGAACGTGATGAGGCCTGACCAGTTCCCATACGAGGACAGAATCGTTTCCATTACCTTGAACGCTGATAACCGCCTGGTCTACACCGACGCCTCCCAGAAGTTGAACTCCCAGGATATGAAGATGCGCAGGGGCAGGAAGAGAGCAGGTGGGCTCAGCGTCATGCCGGATGTTTCCTCGGCAGAAGAAGCTCTGTTGCGTATAGCCGCAGTTTTCGACCCCAAGAAGCAATTGTCAAGTGAGACCGACCAGCAAAACGTCAGTTCAGGACTTGAAGCTCTGGTCAAGCAGTTTGAAAGAGATTGCAGAGCTGCCCGAGAATCACTTCGAACAAACATCGAGCTTTGTCTTGCAGGAGTTTCCAACAGAACCAAACTTTTCCCCACCTGGATCGAAGACATTTTCACAACCAATGCTTATAGAGATCAGGCTGTGGTTGACGAGATAGCACATGTGGCAGGATGGAAACCGCCTGTCGTCACCAAGAAGGCTTTAGACCCTCTCGAAACCAAGACTAAGCAGAAGGGAAAGAGAAAGCGAAATAAGTGCGTCATTGAGGAGGACTTCGACGTTGACAGCGGCCAAAAGGAGGCCGAAGAGTTCACAAACGCACAGAGAGAGGCCGCCAAGGAAGAGATCAGCGTAGTCGTCAACGACGCGAAAGCCTACGCCACCTCGATGAGAACTCTCCGGTTCGTCAAGAACGCCTTGAAGCACGAGAGGCGCGACCAGGCTCCTTCAGAGGGCCTTACTTGTGACGGCAAGGATTGCAACACAATCGTCGAAGACTCGCGCAATCTAAACATATCAGCGGTCTGTGGTCACGCTTTATGTTCAGACTGCATTGAGGCTAGCAAGAATCTGCTCGGCAAATGTCGGGTCAGTGGATGTGAGGAGGAGGTCAAGTCTTATCATTTTCTCAATCTGGGCAAGCTCGGAAGATCGGTTGCCAGCGATTATGGCAGCAAGGGTGACAAGCTTACGGCCCTGCTCAAGGAGATTGCAGCCCAAGCACAACAAGCAATTGTGTTTGTGCAGTTCGCCTATCAGATTACCGACATGACCAAGATTCTTGCCAATGCCCAGATCAGCTACCATAGCCTCAAGGGTACCAACCCGTCTTTTGAGCCTTTCACCAGGAGCAAGGAGAAGACAGTTCTGATCTTGAGCTCAGACGCCGAGTCTGCAGCAGGCGCCAATCTTACAAACGCGAACCATGTTGTATTCTTCAGCCCTCTACTCAAGCGGACCCAGTATGAGTATGAGGCTCAGATGGCACAAGCCATTGGCCGGGTTCGTCGTCCGAAGCAGGAGAACCCTGTACACGTCTACCGCTTCGTTGCTCTTGACACGATCGACGTCGATATCCTCGAGCATCGTGAGCATCGCACAAATGTCTTGCTTGGATATCAGGACCCCAAGCTCAAGAAGAAGGGTAGCAATGGCACAAACTTCGAGGCTATGCTTAAGCAGAAGCTCACCAGGCCCGAGAAGACTCAGTTCATTCGCGACCAAGCCGACGGCGAGTACAAGCTCGTACCTCGTCAGATGCTGATCGCTGCTGGGGGCGATGGCGTTTTTGAGAGCAATGAGCGCGTTTTGGGCTACGACAAGTTCAATTCCTTGATCAAGTTCTCGTCCGCCTTCGTTCAGGATGATTAAAGTTCTCTTGTTTCCAGCATGAATTCTTGATCCTTTTTATATTCCAAATTCTCACACGGCCTCAGCATCTCGTACATTCATGGCCTCAGCGTTTTGAACTACAGGATGCTTTTTCTTGTTTTTTTGATCGTTTTAGCACACATCAGCGAAGGAGTCTTTAATCAGGGTTTCATGGAAGGGGAAGACAAAAGCATTCAGGAGAAAGGAAGAAGGAGCAGGATGATGAAGAAAATGAATAATGACAAAAACACCTAGATAAGACAAAAAAAAACAGATGTCATGAGTTATGTAAAAAAATGCCTCCCTATGAATGATGTCCTTTCTTAATGTGATGACAAGAAGCTTGAAGAGAGACAGGGAGAGGGCAAGGGCAAGGGCAAGGGCAAGGGCAAGGACAAGTTTGGTGGTCGGCAGTCGGGCCGAGGGTTGGCCGACCAGAGTCAGTGCTCGGTTGTGCCCCAGATTTGGAGCATTGCGATGTCAAAATGGCTCTGCTCATGACGAGAGAGGAAAGTTGCATCTTTGTCTCGACACGCCAAACACGCAGAAACCATGGCACATACCTCACCAATGGCGCTTGATCGGCGAGTGTCGCCATCGCCGCCGCCGCAACCCTTGTCCAAGCGAGACAAACGCCGTAACAACATCACCGACAAGCTCTCGGACATGATCCAGACCTTCACCCAAGACCAGCACCAGCACTACCGCGCGCAGCTGCAGGCTATCCAGGTCGATATGACGATGATCCTGAGAGCAAACCCCTACGAGAACAGTCCGCTCGACGACTCGGCCGAAGACGTCGAGCGAGAGATTGAAAACGTCACGGGCGGCAGCTTGCCAAACACGGACGCTGCTGTCAAGGACTACCTCGCTCTGGCCGGCAAGAGATACCACGAATACGTCCAGCAGATCAACCATGCTCTGGAGCAGCGCGACGCCGATCTGACAGCTCTGCAAGTATGAGACCCGCCCTTGCGACCGAGACGCTCTGTTTTACTGACACAAGCAGAACCGTTACGACGCGGCCGTCGCCGGACTGGAAAAGAGCTCGGGTTACAAGGTGCAGGTTGCACAACGCGAGCACCTCGAACTGGCGTCGACAGTGCGCAGCCGTCTGATCAACAGCGTGACAAAGAAGCGCGACAAGCTGCTGCGCGAAAAGGAGCAACTCGACATTGCAGACAACTCTGCCCTGTTCTTCCACCCCAGCCAATTCACCGTCAACATCCCTCAAAGCCCAGGCGGCCTCCAGAGCAATCGCAAGACTCGTCACACCCGCCATCGTGTTGGAGAGGGCGACGTAGAAGGGCAGAGAAAACGCAAGGCCCCGGCCGACGAAGAAGCCACCGACTCACCTGCCCCATCCTTCCGTCCTCTACAGAACGACAGCAATGGAGCCGCCTCGCCCTTCCACGAAGCCCGCACAAAGACTCTCTACACACAATACGAAGCACCGGCCTTCTCCATCGACCGTCTGTTTACCGAGAAAGAGCTGAACCACGCAACCGTTGTCGCTCAACTTGCAACACACCACTTCTTCCACCAACCCCAAGCCAGCCAGCAGAACCCTGAAAATCCTCCTTCGCTCGCATCTGTCGACGGTGCCGCCGATGCCGTCGTTGGTCCTCCTGCCATCACCACCGAGATGGACGACATTGTCGCAAACCAAGCCAATGCTTCACCACCGCCCACCCAAGCCCCGGAGATGGAGCGTAACATCTCACATCATGCCACCCGTGGTGCCACCAGAGCGAACCCCCTGGCTGCACTGTCAGAAGCCGCCGCTCTCACCTCTACCACCACAAATCCCTTTGTGCCAGTTTTGATCCCCATCACAAAGACTGACAAGGGTGCCCCTACCCCACCTGGCGTGAGCGCTGGTGAGGTCGACAGCGATATTGCACTCATGCTTAGAGAGGATGAAGCCCCACAAACATCGAATCCCGAACAGGACGAGAACCTGAGCAACCTCCAACAAATACGTGAACGCCTGCTCGAACAAGCCTGCCAAACCACTCAAGGAGTTGCGCCCTTCCGTCTGCCAGTCCTCGAAACTGGTCCTGCAGCCATCAGTGGTGGTGTGAACAGAATACCTCCATATGGTTTCGCAGATCCCGATTCTCTACGCTTTGCCCTTCGAAACGGTGCTGGTGTGGGCACGGCTGCCGCCGCCGCTGCACCATCAGCACTCGTAGTTAACGGTAACCCTCTCACTGCTGCTCCAGCCAGTGTAATCGGTGCCGCAATACCAATGAGCAGAACGACGAGTTATGCTGGCAGTGAAGCGGGTGCTGCTAGCGAAGCAGGCGGTGTGGGCATGCGAAGAGTCAGGAGCAGATTCGGTTGATTCATGACCCTTGACTATGTTCTTTCTTTTTCTTTTGTTCGTTACGACTTTCTCAACATTTCACGAAGCACACTGAGCTAGCTTCGTCGTGGGCATTTTTCTTACAGCGCTCTTTCATACCTGCTTGTTATCAGCTCCAATAGCAGAATATCAGCTGATATCCAGCATCCCATCCTCATGCCCCGTTATGGCACATGACATCTCGTATCTCACATCTCACATCTCAGCAGTTGCAGTGATCGATCTTCAGGATCGAAGCAGGAGTTTCGGTTCAATGTATGCCGAGGTCGAGAGATGAGGATACCTCCCACCGGGCTTCCAAGCAAAATCTCGTATTGTCAACTCGTCCGAGAGCTTTGCATCAAAAGCCTGCTCCAGCCATTGCATGCCAGCACAGTGATGACAACGATGTTTGATCCATATGTGTTAGGGCTAACCAAGATGATGGCCCATGTGCATCGCATCAGAAGGCGGGGCAACATGGAGTGACCGAATGCGGGGATCTTCACCTTTGCTCGTCAGAGATAATTTCTCCGTCGACGAGCAAGAGTCTCTTCTTTTCGTGGTAGGAAGTACGAATTCCCTCGCTCTTACATATTTAGCCTGTATGAGAGATCAGCAATGCATCATGACCTTTGGGCATTGTGCCTGGCATGCATCTAAGCGATCATGTTCCAAGGATTTTTGTGAGGTAGGGTGGTATTGTAGGTTGCGTATAAGCTTGTGGTCTGCCTCTTCTGCTTTCGTGTCTTGTCTTTTGCTTTGACAGAGAGTATATTGATTGCAATCATGGTTCGTCTTTATTCTGCTAGCCTAGCATTGGCTGGGCTGAGTATTGCTCAAGCACATTCGAATGCTTCACTGGCCAACGCTATTTACAAAGATGCATCTCAGTCTGTTGATGCTAGAGTTGAGAACCTCGTGTCTCTGATGACTTTGGAAGAGAAGATGGCACAGTTGATGCAAGGTACTTGACCCCTTATAGACTCTTTCAAAACCTCTCACTGACTGTCTCTTCCAGGTGACATCTCCAACTGGCTCAACACAACTTCCGGAGAATACAACCAGACAGGCCTGGAATTCAACTTTGCGAACCGTTCTGGCATGTTCTACGTCGGCTATCCTATCACTTGGGACTGGCTCGCCGAAGGCATCAAAGTTGGCCAAGATTACGCTGCCAACAACACTCGCTTGGGCATCCCAGCAATCGTCCAAACCGAAGGTATTCACGGCTTTCTCATTGGTAACGCTACAATCTTCAACTCGCCGATTGCTCAAGCATGTTCGTTCAATCGTGAACTGCAACGTCAGATGGGCGAGCAGATTGCACTCGAAGCCGCTGCTCTGGGAGTCACCCAACTATTTGCCCCTCTAGCCGACTTGGCCCGCGAACTACGCTATGGCCGTGTGGAAGAGACGTATGGCGAAGATGGCTATTTGGCTGGTGAGATGGCATACAACTACATTGTTGGATGTCAAGGACAGAATGTCTCGGCTATGGTCAAGCACTTTGCTGCTTACTCTGAGCCGGAAGGTGGTCTCAACACTGCGCCTGTGCATGGTGGTGAGAGGGAGCTGAGAACGACTTGGCTTCCAAGTTTCCACAGAGCCATTATTGATGGTGGGGCTTATGCTATCATGTCTGCGTATCATGCTTATGATGGTATTCCGGCTGTGGCTGATTATCACATGTTGACTGAGATTCTGCGCAATGAATGGGGTATGTTATGGGTGAGGACTTGAGAGTGCGACTTACTGACAGTTTGTTTAGGTTACAGATACTTTGTGTCGAGTGATGCTGGCGCTACTGATCGTTTGTTCAAGAATTTCTTGACTTGCGGTGTCAATGACTTTGGATGTGTTACTGAGCAGTGCTTGACTGCTGGAAACGATGTTGAGGTAATTCAAATCGTTCCTCTTCATGATCGGATATGACTGACAATTGATTAGATGGGAGGCGGCTCCTTCAACTTCCGCTCTATCCCTGAACTCGTCGGCAACAACACCATCGACATTAGTGTCGTCAATGAAGCCGTCGCCAGAGTCCTGAGAGTCAAGTTCCAGATGGGTCTGTTTGAGAACCCCAACCCTGCTGCTCCCAAGGACCAATGGAGTAACATTATCAACAATGCTGCTGCTAAGAAGCTTGCCCGTGACCTCGATGCCGAATCAATCGTGCTTCTCCAGAACCCCAACAAGACACTTCCCCTCAGCAAGACTGACAAGATTGCCGTTATTGGTCCTATGGCTTCTGGCTTCATGAACTATGGCGATTATGTCGTTTATGAGTCTCAGTATAGGGGTGTCCAATACCTTGAGGGCATCCAGAATGCTGTTGGCCCATCTGCCAATGCGACTGTTACGTATGCCAAAGGTTGTGAGAGATGGTCAACTGATGAATCTGGTATCCCTGAGGCTGTTGCTGTTGCCAAGAATGCTGATGTGGCTGTCGTCATCGTGGGCACTTGGTCTAGAGACCAGAAGGAGCTGTGGTCGGGTCTGAATGCTACTACTGGAGAACACATTGATGAGAGGTAGGTTGCTGAGTTTGTTTGATGAGGACCGCACTGACGTTAGACAGCGATCTTGGACTTGTTGGTGCACAAAGAGCTCTAGTCAAAGCCGTCATCGACACTGGTAAACCCACCGTTGTCGTCTTTTCCTCAGGCAAACCTCTGACTGAAGATTGGATATCCAACACCACAGCCAGTCTGGTTCAGCAATTCTATCCTGGCGAGGAAGGTGGCAATGCCCTAGCAGATATCCTGTTCGGCGCGGTCAACCCATCCGGCAAGCTCTCTGTAAGCTTCCCTCACGACGTGGGCACCCTCCCCGCCTACTACGACTTCCTAAACAGCGGAAGACCAAGTTATCCTGGCTTTATTGGTGGCGATGGAAACCTCTACTTTGGCTCCAGTTACATCCTCAACACGCCCATACCTTGGTTCCCCTTTGGCTATGGCCTTTCTTACACCACATTCAATTACAGCAACGTCACTCTTTCCTCCTCGCACGTCTCTGCTACCGACAACATTACCGCTACAGTCTCCATCACCAACAATGGCACCTACGACGGCGCCGAAGTCGTCCAACTCTACGTCAAAGATCAAGTTGCCAGTGTTGCCGTCCCCGACATCCAACTCAAAGGCTTTGAAAAGGTGTTTGTCAAAGCTGGCGAGACTGCTGAGGTGCAAATTCCATTAAACATTGCTGACATTGGACTCTGGAACAAGAGTATGAAGTATGTGGTGGAGCCTGGCAACTTTACCGTCTTTGTTGGTAGTAGCTCGGCTGATTTCCGTGCTAATGCTACTTTGACGGTTGTGTAGATGTGGCCATTTAAGCACAAGAGGGAAGGATAGAGATGAGTGGAGTCAATTGCGGTGTATGAGTAAAAACACTCGAATGCGATTGATCATCGATCTCAGTTGCCAATACCGTTGCTGCCGGAGGCCAAATCCCAACCCCAAGAGATGAAGCTGCAAGGTGGGGGCATATGAATGGATGCACTTCGGTAGATAGACAACATGGGCCCTGATACTCTATCAATATCAGAGCTGCAAACGAGTATTCTGAGACTGCCGCTCTCGCCTCGCTGATAGAGCTGCGTAGTTTGCACACGGAGCATCCACCTCTTTGACCAACGAGGAAAAGGTGGCAGGAAAGAGGGGTCGTGGTTGGATTTAGCCGGGAAGAAAGCCGAGAGTACGGCATGACTTCGGGTCCGGAGTGTAGGGCCGCAATTCCGTTCTCGACAACCGTGGTTTCCTCATCGCGTGCTGAGCTTAGAGGCAAGAGCGTCTGGAAACAGTTCATTTGCCGCGGATGGCGTGGAGCCAAGAAAAGGTGGTTCCTTCTTGTTTTGCAGGCTGATTCGCGTTTTCGATACAAGGGTTTGGGAGCTTGTCTGCTTGGATTTTGTTTTCGATTGTAGGGTTGTCTTATCGTATAAGAACATCGTTCCTGCCTTTGTGTCACCATCTTTTTTGATTGCATCTGTTTGATTTTTGGTCGTTTGTGATACCCATTTGCCTTTGATAAGAAGAGACCATGGCTTCCATAGATGTAGAGGATGTGCTTTCGAAGCTGATGGAAAGGGAGAAGATATCGTTGCTTGCAGGTACCTCATCACCATCCACATCTTTCTAGTACCACTGTTGTGTCTCTGACCATGGCTTCCAGGTATTGGTTTCTGGCACACACAACCAATCCCTAAGCATGACATTCCCTCCCTACGACTCTCCGACGGCCCCAATGGTGTTCGCGGCACTCGCTTCTTCAACGGCGCCCCAGCAGCCTGTTTCCCTTGCGGTACAGCTCTAGGCGCAACTTTCGACACTGGACTTCTCGAGGAAGCTGGACGTCTGATGGGCAAAGAAGCCATTGCCAAAGGCGCACATGTAATCCTCGGCCCCACCATCAACATGCAGCGTTCTCCCCTCGGCGGCCGTGGTTTCGAGTCCATTGGCGAAGACCCCTTTCTAGCTGGTCTAGGCTCCGCAGCTCTGGTCAAGGGAATGCAGGAGAATGGCGTTGTGGCCACCATCAAGCATTTCGTCGGCAATGATCAGGAGCACGAGCGTAACAGAGTAGATTCCATTGTCACCGAACGCGCTTTGAGGGAGATTTACCTCATGCCGTTCCAATTGGCGATTAGAGATGCTTACCCCAAGTCCTTCATGACTGCTTACAACAAGATCAACGGCACGCATGTTAGTGAGAACCAGCGAATCTTGAAGGACATTTTGAGAGGAGAGTGGGGCTGGAAGGGCCTAGTGATGAGTGATTGGTTTGGTGTATATTCAACAACCGAATCTATCGTCGCCGGTCTGGATCTGGAGATGCCTGGTCCCACTCGTTACAGAGGAGAAGCTTTGGCGCATGCGTCGACTGCCAACAAGATTCCTGCTGGTGTGCTTGATGAGAGAGCAAGACAGGTTCTGGAGCTGGTCAACGAGTGCGCTGCATCAGGTGTAAAGGAGAATGCCGAGGAGACGACCAACGACACACTCGAGACGTCCCAACTACTGCGAAGACTTGCTGCAGAGTCGATTGTGCTGATGAAGAACGAAGGCGACATCTTACCACTCACGAAGGACAAGAAGATCCTGGTCATTGGACCCAACGCAAAGGCTGTAACGTACTGTGGAGGTGGCTCAGCCTCTCTTCGTCCATACTATGCCGTCACTCCTTACGAGGGTATCGTCGACAAGGTTGGCGAGGAGAACGTCGACTTCAGCATTGGTGCATACTCCCACAAAGAAATGCCTAGCTTGGGGGTCGATTGGAAAACCACAGCCGGCAAAGATGGCGAGCACGGTGTGCTATTCAGAGCCTACAACGAACCTCCCGAGGATAAGGACCGCAAATGTGTCGATGTACTGGGCCCTTTCACAAACACTTCGATGATGTTCATGGACTACAAGAACCCGAAACTCAAGTCTGGACTCTGGTATGCTGATATCGAGGCATACTTTACAGCTGATCGTGATGGCGAGTATGAGCTCGGTGTCTGCGTGTACGGATCCGCAAAGGTCTTTGTCAATGACAATCTCGTCCTCGACATCACAGAAAACCAACGCCAAGGTTCTGCATTCTTCGGTCTAGGTACTGAGGAAGACATTTGCGCTGTCTCCATGAAGAAGGGCCAGACCTACAAAGTTCGCCTTGAGTTCGCCAGTGCACCGACCAGCAAGTTGACTGGTGGCAGCGTGGACTTTGGCGGCGGTGATGTTCGTATTGGAGGAGCGTGGAAGATTGACGCCGACGAGGAAGTACGCCGTGCTGCTGAGCTTGCAAAGTCTGCTGATCAGGTTCTGGTCTGCGCAGGACTGAACATGGACTGGGAGAGCGAAGGCTTCGACAGACCGGACATGAAGCTACCAGGTCACTTGGATCGCCTCATCTCAGCCGTCGCAGAAGCCAACCCCCGCACAGCAGTTGTGCTCCAGAGCGGTACGCCAGTAGAGATGCCCTGGTTGAGCAAGGTACCTGCAGTTCTTCAGGCTTGGTACGGCGGCAATGAGACCGGCAACGGAATCGCAGATGTCGTATTCGGAGATGTCAACCCCTGTGGCAAAACATCCTTGTCCTTCCCCATCAAAAACGAAGACAACCCTGCATTCCTCAACTATCGCTCTGAGGCTGGCAGAGTGTTGTATGGAGAAGACGTCTACGTCGGGTACCGCTACTACGACACCCTCGGCCGCCCCGTGGCTTTCCCCTTCGGCCACGGATTATCCTACTCGACCTTTGGCTTCTCAGACTTGAAGCTCGAGACCCCTTCAGACAGTGAAGGCGATCTCATCGCCAAAGTCACCGTCAAAAACACTGGTAAAGTTGCAGGAGCACAAGTAGCGCAACTCTACATCTCACCATTGTCCCCATCCATCCGCCGTCCAACGAAGGAACTCAAAGCCTTCACCAAGGTGTTCCTCAAAGCTGGCGAGGAGAAGACAGTCGAGCTCAAAGCGGCACTCAAATATGCAACCAGTTTCTGGGATGAGAGCAGAAATGCTTGGGTCTCTGAGAAGGGCAAGTACAAGGTTATTGTTTCCGACAGCAGTGCTGTTGGCGATGGCGCTGTCGAGGAGACTTTCGAAGTGCAGAAGACAAAGTGGTGGAATGGACTTTGAGGGTACTTTGTGGTTTGGCATGGTGGTTTTGTGATAGTCCTTTTGGTTTGGGATAGATTTCTTTTAGCATTTGGTGGTATACAAATTACCATCTTATTGATGACCATGACTGCTTTTCCAGGTGTGAGAGACCATGAACGTGGCATTTACAGAGATCCACACACTCCTTGTTAAGAAGGCGACAATTACGTTCACCGATACAAAACAACAAATGGACATCAAAAAAACAGCAAAGAATTAGAGCACTGAGCTCTCTATAGGAAAACTTTCCCTTTCTATTCTTTGATCATAGTCACCAGATGTCGGTCATCTGGGGGGCCAATGAACTAAGACGCGCAAGGTAGGGATTATTTTATGACGAATCAGGAGTGCACAAGCTGTTGCACCACTCGATCGATTACAGAAACAAAGTGAATTTGAGATGTGTATATGTGTTTGTGAGGAGTTTCGTGGTTCGATCAGAAGGTGGGCGGTTTCTTGTTTTGCATCAACTCGTGAAAGAGGCCATGATGCTAGTTTTTAGCATTTGAAGATGATAGAGATTGAAAGTATGATGATCATTTGTCATAGTAAAAGAAAAACCCCACCACTACTTGCGGCCGATGGCAACAACAGCAGTACCAGCAAGCACATAAGCACCTTCATCATTCTTTTCGCGATTCTCTCTGACTACCTGCACAAACTCCTTTTCCACCTCTTTGACCTCTTGCTCGTCCAAAATGTCTGTGATCCAAGTGACTGCGGGATTTCCGCTGGTCAAGAAGAAGTGCGCGAATTGCTCTACATCAGGCATGACGATGGGTGCCTCCACATACTCGGTGTGCATTTCTTTGAACCCTGCTGTTTTGAGTTGCTCGCTTACGCCTTCGCAACTAGTCCAGGAAGGAGAGACTGTAGGCATCTCTGGGGTGGGTTTGTTGAGTTTCGGGAAAGTGCGAGAGGCGGCGATGGCGAGAGATTCCATCCATTGCAAGCGGCTCCAAGATGAACATGCACCCACACCATTGGGCTGCAGCACACGATAAGTTTGCTCGAGTGCCTTTGCTGGGTCTTCGACCATGAAGAAGACGATATTGGCAATGATGTGCGAGATTGAGTTGTCGAGTATGGGTGCGAGGTTCATGGCATCCATGACCAGAGGAGTCACTCTGGCCCAAGTATCCTTTTCTGTGCCTGGACTCAACTTATTGAGTTTGGAGGCACGCGCTTGGGATACTGCTCCCACCATCCCGCTGCTGAAGTCTGTAGCGAGGAGTTGGGCGGTGGTGGGCAGAGTTGCATGATGCGAAGAGATGATTTGAGAAGTTGCACTGCCGGGGCCACAACCGATATCTAGAATAGAAGATGCGGATGACAAGGACGAATGAGAGTCGAGCAGTTCGATGAGGCGGGTGATGGGGATACTCATGGGTGCTCTGGAGACATTTGCTGCATAGTTCGCCGAAGTCTTGTTCCAGTCGTTGGCTCCGACTTTGAAGTTGACGTGCTTGGTGGCAGATGAGGTTGACATGATCTTTGAGTATGGTTGGTGGTGGTTAAATAAATTGGATATAAGTAGAAGGCGGAGTGGGAGGGAATGACATGACATGCGACAAGAAAACAGCAGGAGCGAACCTTCGTATACTTATAGCCATGATTTATGTTAGCCATCAGGGTAGGATCCTACGGATCCAGCTGTGGTATGCAGCGCGCTGATGTCAACTTCCAGGGTAGTTCTCGGAGACATAATTCGGAGACTTTTGCTTGGTGAGAAGCCGAAGGATTCAGCATACCGGTGAGATCAAGACACGTTGTTGTGTGATTGCATGCAAGTGCATCCGGTTTCTCGCCAGTCGGCTTGCTGTTGCCTACATGTTCCTTCTCTCTCCTTACCCTCTCTTTCCTGTGACCGCCTACCGGTCGGTTGACCTTTGATGGATGTGGGTTGGTCAGCAGCTTGTTAAGTTGTGCCCAAGTTTCGCCATTAATCGCCTGTTGGCGTAGATCTGGCAATCCTGCCTCTCCTCTATTTGTAGCTCGCAACGCATCAGGTCGTTTCCATGGGTGTCTCCTCTTCTTTGTCGCCGACTGAGCCTCGCTTGGAAGGGTTCCCTGTCCTGCTCGGCGCTGCTGCTGCGTTTCAGATTCGCAGAGCCTCGGTCTTGGCAAACCGCTCCCAGCCACGAACCTCACCTTACGTTTGCTTTCTTCTGCCCCCTCTTCATCACAAGACATCTTGAATTGGTTATTTGACCAATACCTCGAGACGTGATCTCTGCTGATCTTGTACTTCGATCCACTGGGTGAGTTCAAGTCTTCTTCCAGCCTCTCTTCGTTGTGTATATGCAATCAATCTGAGGCGAAACCGCTGCGGGGGCATATCGCGAGTTTCTTTCAACATCGCTTAACGCCTGCTGTCGAACCCTTTCATCTCTTACTGCAAGCATGTCTAGTAATGTCCAATCCGAAGGCCTGTGAAGAGCCACATAGATTGAACTTTAAGGCATTGTAAGATGTTTTGCCCAGCGATTTAAGCAGGCACTCTCCCCTCTACTGTATGCTCCTTCCCTCACTCCCTTCCTCAAGCAAGTCTTGAACGTTGACTTTCTACTCTATCTTTTTCCGTTGCTTTTTACTTTTCATACTCACGAGTTGACCTCGTACTGCCATTCGTTTATCACCCTACAAGCAAAGACCAAGATGTACTTCAATTCTATTGCTCTCACCACCGCCCTGCTGGCAGGCTCCAGCATGGCCGAGATTGTCTGGGACGGCCGCTTCACCGACAAGTCCGCTGCAGAGATCGACAAGTGGTCTTGGAACGACCAGGTCGGCGCCTACCAATACTACATTCACGGAACTGGTGCAACCACCGACTACATCAACATCAGCCCTGACTATGCCAACCCCGCCGACATCTCATCCTCGGATGGTGCTCGTATCACTGTCGATGGCACTTCCTCATGGAACGGCCAAAGCATGATGCGCACTGAGCTGATCCCTTCCACCAAGGCCGCCATCAACAAGGGCAAGAAGTACTACCACTTCAGTCTCAAGCGTGGTGCCGATAATGCACCTGACGCCACCGCTGAACATCAAATCGGCTTCTTCGAATCCCACTTTACCGAACTCAAGTACGGCGTTGACGGCAGCAACGGAAAGCTGCAGTGGATGACTGATGGAAAGGCTCAATTTGATATGGACTTTGAAGCCAATGTGTGGCACAATGTTGCCTATGGCATCGATTTTGACGCCAGTACGGTTGAGTTCTACCACTCCACTGGTGGAGATAAGTTGGTCTCCAAGGCTGGTCCCATGAAGGCTTCTGTCAGCTCCAACGGCGCCGACTGGCATGTTGGTGTGCTCAAGTTCTCCAAGACCAAGGAAGATTGGTTCTTTAGCAGTGTTTACATTGAGGATGGCGAGCTGACTACTTCTATCTCTGGCTCTTCTGGTGGTGCAGCTCCCGTCAAGGCCTCTTCTACCTCCGCTGTTCCTTCCAAGGCACCTGTCACCACAACCTCGTCGTCTGCCGCAGTTGTCAAGACTACCTCTTCCGAGGTTGCTCCCACGTCTGTCGCAGCAGTTTCGAGCTCCTCTAGCGCTGTCCCCACCACTCTGCAAACTATGACTAAGCCTACAAGCACCAAATCGAGTGTGTCTTCGACCTCTGCTGCCGTAGCTGCTTCTTCAGGAACCAATGATGCTGGATGCACTGTCGAGTACGTTTACGTTTGAGTAAACCATAGAAAAAGATGTCATTGGTGTTTGCCAAAAGTCTTGATCTCTATAGCTTCTTCCTGCAGATTGACCAATCGAGGAGTTTTATGTATGCATGAGTACTATCAGTACACAGAACGGAGATAAGCTCTGCACTGGTTTAATCTCGATGGAATGAATATGTAAAGGTCGCAGCAGGGATTGATCAAGTTTTTCTGTCCCCAAATAGAGAACATCCTTGAATGCGATTACGACCAAGACGAGGATGCGCGAGAATTTTTGATGCCAGGTCCGTAGTCTTTGTTTTCCAATTGCCTAATGGTTGGCGATCGTAATGGTAAGCGCCTAAACGTGTGTTGAGTTGGGATATGTCTTTTGTCTAAGAGTGCCGAGAAACGCGTCTTCGCATCTGATCACGACACGCAACGAGTGACAACCATTTAGTTGTCTTCCTTGAATCTTCATATTCATCAGCATATAAAGACAATATCTTGCGTGTGCACTTACCCATGACCGCAAGCAGGGCACTTGTAGAAGACAGTGCTGCCCTCATCCGCTCCACGCGTCTGAACGTCGCGGAACTTCAACTTGTCGTTTTCACACTTTGGACAGGTCTTGGATGTCAGAGCCCAGGTGTCTCGATCTTCGGCGGTGAGGATCTGCACGTTCGAGCGCTTGTCGAAAAGACGAGAGGGGAATGCATCAGGTGCACTGGTCGTCTTTTGAGAGGCGGGCCAATTGTCTATGCGGGTTAGCTCGAAGTATCGTCTTGCTGATCCAGATCGGGGTTGTTGTACTGTTGTTTAGAGTGGAGCAGACGTCGCATTTGATCAAGTGTTGGTCTGGCGGATGACATTCTAGGATGCTACCGCAGTCTGTGCAGAACAGGAGGGATCCCACGAGTGCCATGGTAGATCAGGCAAGAGGTTGGTTGAGATGGCGGTTGAACTGAAATGAATAGAATTGTCGTAAAGGCCGGCGAGGCTCATCGTGCAGGGCATGGTGACACCACGCAGTGATTCCGGCGCCTGCGTCTTTCACTTTCATTCGTCAGTACTACGAAGACCTCACCCTGTCTCATGTGTCAGATATATCTGTTTGCATCTCCACTAAAGCTGCTTCAATATCTGCTGTGGTCACTCCTGATACATGTTGGGTGAAGAGGGCTACTAAGTGTTAGGTGACTTAGGTCGTTCTGTCGCTTGCTTGCCATTGGAAGCGAATATTTTCCAGTACAGAGTTTCGAATCAACGCGCCACGAAGAATGGACGCCATGTTGGCCCTATGATATTGGGATGTTGCTCAAGTGAAGATCGATTGGAAATGACACCTAAGCAAGATAGGGTCTGACAGTGATAATCAATCAAGTCCGCAGAAGATTTTAGGACAGCAATTTGATTGAGGACAAATGCCAACGAAGACGAACGTTGCATATTCTGCGAAACACGATGTTGTTGTTCAATCTCTTTCGGATAGATGTCGTCGATGGTGCAAAAGGGAAAGAGCCGCCGAGCACAACCATCAACAAAGCATTTCATGGTCTGTTGACAAAATCTCAGCACCCACACAAGGATCTGCCAAAAGTGATTTCAAACAGCTCCTACTCCATGACTTCTAATGAACCTGACCCGATTTGAACGGATGACCTTGTGGATGTCCCGAGAAGACTGGAATCACACGCGCTACCGCTGCGCCACAGGTCCATATAAGAAGACTTGTCCACTCAAGACAAATATCAAGCTTTGAAATGCTAAGCTTGGCTTTGCACCTTTCGGGACTCTCGGCTTGTCGATCTGCCGAGGCGTCTTCCTCTGTAACATATTTCTTTTTCCGATGATAAACCACATCACCTTGTTCCTTCGGTAAAAGTATAAAATTGGAGATAGGCTGCTGGTACATAAAGCTGTCGCTTACCCGCTCGTGGCTCTACTCTCGTCGCCGAAAGATTGCTCTACTCTAAGTGATTACGTCCGGTAGACACGAGTAACCCTCCTCCAGGTAACTCGGGGAAAGCAATTGTCCCGCTTTCACGTCCGGCTTACCCACCCGGACCATTCTACTCGCGGTCATACACTTCCCTTATCTTCTTCGTAAAGAAGCTCACGGAAGAGAATCCTGGACAAATACAAAATTCACTATCGCTCAAAGAGCAAAGCAAAAACCATTCATCCACAAACAATGGCGACCTCAGCACCCATAGACGAAGTAATGGAAGGCCTCAAACACATCCCCATGTCCAAAGAAAGATTCGACCAGATCAAAGCAAGAATCATCCAAAGCCGTGCAGATGTACAAGCAAACGATCCCCTGCTCAACCTTGCAAAAATCACAAAAAAGTGCATAGCAGACATCAAGGATCGTCTCGCCTACATCCAAGAACGACGCGATCAAAGAGCCCAAGAAGCAGAGCAAAAAGCCCTTGCCTTTGCAGCAGCACTAGCAGAAAGAAACAAGGCAAAAGAATCCGAAAAGACGACCAAGAAAGGTCAAAACTTGCATAGGTCAAGGATTGAAGGTTGGAGAGAAGAAGTCAAGCAGTTGTCCACAACAACAACAACATCTGCTTCTGCACAACAGCAAAAGCAACAAATCCCACCACGTCAATGCACAAAACGAACACTTGACAACAGCTCAAGTTTTGAACCACTGCCCAGCACCTCGACTCCACTAAACAAACGCATCAAATCTACCGCCCAAAACGACTCTTCCTCTCTAGTCGACCCACCCACCAGCAGCAAAAAATCAATCCCCTGGCTCAGCACCCGCGCCTCCATGGCCGACGAAGACATTTTCGCAGACGAAGACCGCCATTTTCCAGCCCAAGAAACCAATCTCAACAAGAAGAAACCAGTCACGACAAAGATGACGACGACGACGAGGCAGACGAGGAAATCGATAGAGAAGAAGACGCGGATTCAGAAGATTCGTATAGTTCCAGCAATCTTACAGAGTTGGAGCAATTGGCAGCTGTGGAAATGGCCATGGTGGGTGTAATGACCGTTGTTGTGCCTGAAATGATGAGGCGATCGGGTCGAACTTGGGCAGAGATGGATGTTGATGATTATTTCTAGCTTCGTGTGCAGAATGAAACAGAATGAGATGGCGGGTTTTTCGGGATACCCAGGGCCTGTACAGTATTTATAGTTGTCTAATTTGGAAATGATGAACAAGATTCAAGGCAAGAAACAGAGTGGTATCATTGGTCAAGTCAAGCAGAAACTATCAAGACAAGACTTGGGTAGGAAGAAGAGAAAGAAGAAAATGGTCAAGACCTTCGAGATCGGAGCGGACATCATCGAACCCATCGCCACTCGCTTGAATGTGCTCTTATCCAATCCCGGAGGCTACCGTGAGTGAAATTATATTATAAGCAATTGTCGTGCGCGCAGGAAGAGCATGTGCAAAATCGTCATTGCCATTGTTGAACACTAATAGCGGGGACCACCACTATATTCAGGCTTGCGTGCAATATTGACGATTGGCGGCGGACCATCTGTATCTGGATAAGGCGGCAGAGCTTGTCGCAATGGCGCAATGTTGAACGACCCTCCATTATATGACGAATGCCTCATTGGACTTCCAACAGTTGGGCTACCGACAGTAGGACTCAGGGGTGCCATATTGTCAGGGTATGGTAGAGGGGTTTTGGGGGGCAAAGGAGGCGCATATCCGGCCGTACCGCTGTCTTGTGATTCTGGTCGATGTTGGCTTAATGAGCCACTGGATCTGTGCATGGAATCCATCGATGGTCGATAGGCGCCCGGCGGAGGTGAAGGACGTGTAGCGCTGGGTGGTGTCCTTACAGGCTCATGATTGGGCCATTGATCGTCAGGTACAACCGTGTATTTCATGTCGGAAATAGAAGACTGTCGCGTCGGCGGCTGTGATGTTGGGGGGCGTTGCTGATATGATTGGGGTGGGAAGACATCGTCGGCTGGAAGCTCAACGGCAAGAGGGTGGCTAGATGGAGCGATTGAAGCAAGCGGAGCATTTTGTCTGTTAGATGTGGTGTTGATGATTTCCTGGCCGTCCCAGGAGGGCTGTCGCTCATGACGGATCTTGCTGAAGTAGACTTTGGCGAGCTTTGCAGCAGCGTCGAAGTTCTGTGCCTGGACATCAGGTCGAGCAAGGTACATACGGGTGCTGGTGCTGATGTCTCCAAGTCTGTTCCATTCGTTCATGCCATACTCGCCGACACCAACCTCGACGTTCAGACGATAGTAGTTTTGGCGGTTGACCTGACGCTTTGACAAGTATTCGTCGATCATATATTGATGTGTCTCCTCACAAGCCTCAATCTTCGCGATCAGCCTGCGGCGGGCTTCGGCAAAGTCACCCATGCCTCCTCCAACAAAATCCTCCCACCACTCGTGCTGACGGTTGTTTGTACCGGGAGGACGTTTGCCGGTACCGACACTGAGGAAGACTCCTACGTCTCTTCCCGGCCATTCGTTGCAGACGGCCTCGTCAAGAATCTGAGGACTCGGATTGTACTTGCCGGCACCTTCGTCAAGGAAGGTACTCTGACCAACTTGAATGGGCTTGAAGGCAAGGGCAGTGGCCGAAGTGGCGCGTCCAGCTTGCCAGATATAACAGTTGTACTCGGGTGAGGGCTCTTTACGTGAGTCGTACGAGCGCAATAGAGCGGGCTTTCCACCTTTGGGGGTGCCACGGTAGACAGCAGTGACGGCAGTCTTTGTCCTGTTTTCACGACTATCATAGAGCAAGGCGTTCGGGTTGCCCCATCTTGAGACACCAACAGAACTACGAGGATCCACTGGAGTCATGCCGATGGTGCTGTGTCTGCTGGCGACACTGACTGAGCGAACAGGCCGGGCAACCTGGAGGCTTTGGCGGGACGATGAGGACACGGCATCTTGGGAGTCGTTTCCTTCATCGTCGTATATTGTGTGCTCTCTTACACATTCTCGGATGGCTTCTTCTAGTTTGCTGGCTTTGAACAGAGTGGAGCGGTAGGGGATGCCGGCAATGGTCTTGTCTGTCTCAAAAACTCGTCGCGTCATGCGTACATAGACGTCTTTGCATGTCTCAATGTCCAGTCGTAGGCGGCCGAGCATGATGGCAATCAGGCCGCCGGTGCCAGTTCCCGCGATCAAGTCAAAGTGGTCGCATGGTTTCGGAATCTCGTGTCGCTTTGGCGCGCGACCTTCAATCTCGACAAAGGTGCGGTGCATCAACTCTTGCAGGATAATCAGCATGCTGTAGCCGCGCACACCTCCACCGTCCAGACTGAGGATGCGCAGCGGCGGGCCCTTGGTCGTGTCCTTTCTCCGCACTCCATTGATAACGTCCATGGTGTCGTCAGTTGGTGGTCCAGTGTGTGGGCGCGTTTCGAGGTAGGTTTCAGATGGTCCGGTCGGTCTTGTCAAGGCGTAGGAATAGTAGGGTCGTGCTTGGCGTGTTCGTGTAAAAAGGATGGATGCGTTGGTGGATGGCTTGTTGAATGTGTTCGGTTATCTCACTCGAAGAAGGCTGACTGATGCGTCATCGCTCGAGTTGGCATTCGCTCCGTGTGAAGGACAGAAAACAGTCGCGGCAATCCTCTCTGAACGCTTCCAAGATGCTATGCGAAACAACTGACATGGTCACCGACCAAAAGGCGAAGCACTTTCATTGGCGCATGGCGGGGTCGGTGACGTTTTGGCCGTCTCGCGTCGTGGCTGTGTGTGCGTGCCATCCGATCCATGTGTTTTTTGGTGCCTGTCGCTCTTCGTTTGGCGACAAGCTTCAATTCATGCTTCTTCCCAGCCTTACGCGCCCGCTTCTGATGACGTCCGTCGAGTCTGTCCGACTCTGCTGTCTTCTCACCTCCTTACTTTACCGTCGTCTGGTTCGCTCGCAGGAAATATACTCCGCGTTGATGCATGACCAGCACCAGGAATAGAACAACCCGAGTGTGCTTGGCAAACAAGAACTGCCGACTACCCACCCATCTTTTAAGCTTGTGCCACAGTTAGTAACTGATCCTCTACGTCCTGCTCCGGATCATGCTGGGTGATGAGACCATCAGAACCATCGAGTATGTGTATCTCTCGAGTCCCAAAATTCACCATAGTTTGTCTGAATACCAAATGGGGCAAGGGCTCCCCAAGCTTTCCTGCCCTTCGGAATCCGCTGCGGGGGGAACATCTTACTGCAACTTCACCTCGCTCACGCCCTACGCTTGACATCCTTTTCTCTCTTTTGCATTTGTGAACAAGATTCGTACGTCTGTTTATTGCCATCGTCGTGAACCTCTTCATCCATATCTGCCATGCATATCAGTAGGGTCAGTATCAAGGCTCGCTGCGTCGCCGAACCGCTTTCTCACAAAGCCAGATTCTCGTCTATCCCATCAAGTCCGTCCGACCTTATGAGCCTTCCTCGGCCGAAGTAGCTAGATATGGCTTTACTCATGATCGCCGTTTCATGGTTCTTCAGGTGCAACCCGATGGCTCATTGAAGAATATGCATATCGCGCATTACACCGAGCTAGCTCTCTTGTTCGCCGATATCAGATTTCCCGAAGATCAAGATGCTGCGAATGCGTCTATCCACCTGACTTGGCGGCCACCTCACGGCGACTCGAAAAGCTTGGACATTCCTCTTGTCCCCGACACGACTATGCTAGAGAGAATACACGTGACCATGCATTCCAGTCCTACCGATGCATACAAAATGGACGACAAATACAACAAGTGGTTGTCTGCATGCCTAGGTTATGATGTGGTGTTAGCGTATCTCGGCGACAACGAGCGTTCAGTTCTTATGTCCACTCACCAAAAAAACAACCAACCTCAAGCCCAGCAGGGGGGTTGGCTATCTTCCATCACCAGCAAACTACCTACTTCAATCGGCACAATTATCTCTGGCGAAACCCAAGCTAATGACAAAATCACTTTTGCCGACTGTGCTCCTTTCCTTGTCGTGAACGAGACTTCTCTCCACGACGTCAGCAGACGTCTCCCCGACGGCGAAGACATGGACATCACCAAGTTCAGGCCAAACATCATCGTCAGTGGTGCCGAGTCATCTTGGGAGGAGGACTATTGGTCAGAGTTGCAAACGTCAGGCAACGTAAAACTGCACCTGGTGCAGAACTGTGTCAGATGTGTGAGTTTGAACGTTGACTATGCGACTGGCAAACCCGGTGAAGGCGAATCTGGAAAAGTGCTCAAGAAGCTGCAAAGCGATCGAAGAGTGGACAAGGGGTCGAAGTACTCGCCCGTCTTTGGTCGATATGCCTTTTTGGGGAAGGGTGATGAAGGCAAGTCTTTGGCTGTTGGCGATGAGGTGACGATTACTCGGCGTAATGCTGAAAGGACAACTTTTGGTAAGTGGTGTCGCTATTGATCTTTGTGGTTCCGCTTGATACTGACGTTCTAAAGATTGGCCTGGTATCTCCAGTGTCCCCGCACCAGCTTAATTTGTGAAATATCAAAACCTCCTTAATCGAGATACAATGAAGTTTTGATGGAACTCACGGTTGTTCAGGCATCAAACCTGAATTCTAGCCCATGGCAAGGTAGGTGTACAAGACTGTAGCGGTAAGGGATGATAAGATCCGGTTTCAGAAACAACTTACGGAATCTCGAACCTTTTGACACCAGAACACGAAAATTAGGGCGTCACTGTACTTTGCCTTCATACTGGAGACATTATATGGAGAATGTTGTATTTGAGAAAGATTACTAGGTACACTCAGGGGGAACCAAACATGCCCAGACCTTCACCTTGACGACAGATGCCGCAGTCATCGCAGTGATAGTAGGTCTTGGAGCTGTCGTCGTCCCATAGCTTACATGTGGAACAGTAGTAGTAGGCAGAGTCAATGAGACATGCAGTGCAAGTGGGACCGGCAAGCTGGGAGGTACCGCAGAGCGTGCATCGCATGTCATGGATCATATTACGGCGCAGTCGATGAGAGAAGCCGAGATCTGGAAAATCGTCGTGGCAAACTTGACATGGATACCATTTGTTGCAGTCGAAGCAATGTATCTCGACGTTCCTGCAGTAGTGCTCACATCCCAAGCTAGTGTGATTATACCAGGGACGAGGTTGGATAGCACAGTTGGGAGGTCGACTTGGAGGATCGTCGCTACGTACTTTTGGAGCTTTGTGTCGATAACGAGTCAGAAACACGCATACGGAAAGAGGATGGGAGACATACCGTTTCTTCGAATATGCTGTATCGATCCACTTACGAATCTTTTTGTGTGTTTTTGTGGACTGTCTCAGAGTCAACAAGCTCGCCGCGTCTCGGGACGTGTCTGTCTTGACAAAAGCTGTCGGCACAGTGGAAACCTCCCAGGAGAGAGGGGCATGATGTATACGATAGGTCTGGATGTATGTGGCTCATGATGTCGATGTCTGATCAGACCAAAGATAGAAGGAAGTAATAGTCGATACGATTTCCTAGACTTTTAGCACTCGCAGTACCAGATTTGCTGTTTAGACATATTCGACTCTAGAAATGGGCGATGGCTTTTATGTCTACTCTCAACTCGAACAGATAAAAAAAACGTGGTAGTCCATCTCGTACGATCAAGGCTGGCGTTCCAAGCAGCACATTAGCTGTGTAGTTTGTGGTATGTGATTGGTGCTTTCCAATCTTGCCCATCTTCCTCAATTGGTCAGTTCCAAGTCTGCAGCCCCACATCGAGGTACTCGGGTGCCTGACTGCCAACTTCTGCTCCTTCTCTGCTCATCAGATTCGCTGGAGTGACTGTTGATCGGGAGCAAGAAATCTACTGGAAGGACCGGAACCGGCGTTCGAAAAAGTCGTCTGCGTCGCGCATCGACCAGTGGAGACGGCAGTCGTTGTTACAAAGCGTCGACTAAGTGTCGATGTCGAGAGAAACATCAGATACAAACAGATAGGGACGGGACGGCACAAAAAGAGTGTTAGAGGACCACAA
>JALPCE010000264.1:0-34385 GCA_026538705.1 Aureobasidium sp. GC_Fusr_1 | reverse complement strand
AAAAAAAACATCAAATCCACAAAGCAGGCAATTGACCCTCTTTACTGTTTGCTCTTTCCTCTTTTTTTTTGCCCACGCTCCTACTTTTGATCTAATTCTATGTCCTACCTTTTATGCTGCCCTCTGGTCCTTATCGAAGAGCTTGTTCAATACATCTCTTCACACATTGTATCTGATCCAATTCCTGCTGCACCACATCCTTGAGTCGTCGTTTTTTCGTTTCTTGCGACCATTTATTCTGCAACGCTTTTTCGAGTGCGAGGGTCGTGTTTTCCCAATCTTTGAGACAAGTCAGCAATTCTGCAATCTGCAGTTCTGGGGGTTTTGTTTGCATTGGTGGTTGCAGCTCTTGCGGTGTAGACGGCGGTTGCGCAGGGGCTTGGAGCAACAAGTGTACAAGTGTCAGAGGAGAGGTGGGGGATTCGTGTACGCTGAGGAGCTTTAGGATCAGGTTTGTGAGTATTGGTGTGGTGATGTGTGAGGGTATAGAGGAAGAGGTAGAGGGTTGGTGGTGGGAGAGGGCAAGACGTTGTTGCGAGGGAGAGAGGAGGCCGCGGAAGGCTTCGCGGAGGACACGGGTGCGTGTGCGTGATGTGGCGGGGTTGGTTGCGGTTGAGAGGGTGGCTGTGTTCTGCTTCTGTGTCTTTTGGATGGACGTGTCTTTTCGAGATTTTGCTTTGGGAGCAGTGGTTGATGCAGCAGTGTCCGGTCCTGATTTCGAGTTTGGGTGCTGATTGTGCTGGAGGGCGGAAGTATCTTCTAAAGATATTGAGCTGCGGATAGTGTCTGAGCAAGCAGGTTTCGAGCCCAAATGCTGGTAGGCCGATCTGGACAATTTCCACTGTCGTTTCTTGAAAGTGTGGGCTTTGCGGATGTCCTGGGCTGACCACATATCATTGGGTGTCTTGGGAATAACCTGGTCTCTTGTCCACTGTTCAAAAGCATTGGGTGAGATGACGTCTCGCATTGTTTGCGCGGCCCAGGATATGCGTTTCTGGCCTTTCACATCACTCACCAAGGGTTGAGCGGGAATTGGATCTTTTACGTCCTCTGGCTGAGCCTTCGGGATCCGAAATTTGAACGCTGAGGGTTCGATATCTGTCTTGGCTTGTTCAGTCACACTACAGGCTTCGTTATGATCCCGGCCCTTGTAGGGTATCTTTCGAATTCGCGTGGTCGTTTGAGATTGGCGAGGGTCTATGGCCGGCTTGATTGTGCGTCGTCGAGTAGTGTTCTCAGGGGGCTTCGGAAGTGACGCCTTATCCTGAGAGGCATTGCTCGAACTAAACTTTCGTTGTTGCACGTCAAGAACTTTCTTAGATTGGCCTGTGCTAAGTCAGGTTGGTTGAAGTGCTGGAATTGATACATCATAAACTACCTACAGGAGCTGCCATGAGACGCAATGGCCAGACATACTAGACTGTAACGGTCTCGTTGGTGAGAAGCCAAAACCTGTCGGGGCCTGTTTCGCCTTGGAAGATGCCGTCGGAGATCGTGATCGAGACCTGAACCGACCGAAAGGTACATCGACCTTTGTGGCTGCATCGGTAGCATTATGTGTAGTGGAGGATGGTTCTTTGTCTGACTGCAGACCAAAGAACATAGCAATACCAGTCTCGGACAGGGCACCAAAGTGATTTGGGTATGTTTGCACAACACTCTGTGCGACTGCTGGAGATGCTTGACTGCTGGGCATATCGTCAACGGTACTGGGAATACTGCCAAATTCTACAGTCTTGACTTCAGAAGCGATCTCGGTCGGCGTATTCATGGTCGTCTCGGGTTTTGCGAATGCTTCTTCCGACGACGCTGACGGTGAGATGTAGAACTGTATGTAGTCTCCCTTGTTCACAATGCTAGGAAGCTCTTGGGGCTCAAATCCCCAGACGCGATGCAAGTCTGTTGGTACAGGCGATAGACCTTGAATGTACTCCGGCTCTGTCTGCTGTGCTGGTGTAATCTCTTCCCACGGCGGATGCTGACCGTAACCAGAGTCAGGATCTAATGAAAGAAGGCCAGCCTTCTTGCCCCAGCCGCCGCCTCCAGACAGGACTTTGTGGAGACGAGCTCCGTGTTGTAACAAGGTCAAGAGATTGGGCTGAGAAGGGTCGGTATCATGGTCAGAACCAGTCTTCCACAATTCGGGCAGATTTCTATGGCCAAGGACTTTTGCGGCCATGGACAAACCGCCAGTAAATGTCTTCTCGGGTATGACCAGAGCCCAGACAGATACGGCGCGGGGAGAGAGCCCACGGGTTTCGTGGTACGAAGTGACGGACTGCTCGAGTTCGTGAGAGGCCAGGATGGCTTCTTTTGTGTCGTCTAGAGGGTCGAGACCAGAATTGGCAGACAAGCGACGGATAATGTTTCCCATGCATGCGACAACAGACCTGGCAGATGTCAACGGAACAAGAGGCACTGACAGAGCAAAGTTGTTGTTCTGTGCCTGCTCCGGTTGCTGGGGAAGCTTGACACGGTGCGAGTCACAGACTTGTTCGTCTATCTGAGTGAGACCCTTTCCACCTTGTTTTACGGCATACTTGCGCCAGATCAGAGTCGAGGATAGACCGTTGTGGAAGATAGTGTTGGCAAGAGGTAATTGCACGATGGGGAGCATGTGAGAGGGAGTGGATGCATCATTGAGGTGGAAGCTTAGGAAACGAAACTTGTTGTCGGAAAGGATAGGTTGACGAACGTCGCCAACGGCGAGCTCGGGCTTCCAGATGGGGTTCTCATTGGCGATCAAGCGTAGTGCAATACCTTCGGAGCCAGTATCGCCAACAGCAGAAGCAGACAGATCAGAGGGTTTTGGCAGCCTGTCGACGACAGCAGCGACGAGTCTGACCGCCTCTCTGGAATCTCCTCCGAGAGTAGTGTGTGTGCCCTTGTCCAACTCTTTTACAGGAAAGATGCGCGTCAAGGCTTGTTCGATGACATGGCTCTGTTTGCGTAGGCTTGCGGCGTAAGAGGGAGTGACGAGAAGCAGAAAGTCTGTAAAGAGGCCAGTCTCGTTTCCTTGTTGGAACTGCGGGATGCGATCGAGTAGTTCTTGGAGAGACGTCTTGGTAGGGTCCGAAGTCAGGACGGTGCATGTGCGCAACAGATGATCCGAGTCTGGTGAACCAGTGGTGTAGGAAGGACGGGCTTTTGGCATGAGTTGATCGACCGGAGGCTTCAGTGTCTCTTTGATCTTGTCCCATGTTGGCGCGAAACCAGAAGTCGGAGTGGCCAGTCTAAGCGGGATGGTGGTGCTGAGACAGCGAGACGTTTGAAAAGGAAACTGGCGCCGTGACAGGCATTGCCTCGCTGGCGTTGGGACGGCGGTTTGTGCAGTGCGACGCAGCATTGTCCTCTTGTTGTCAGGAAAGAGCAGTGTGCATCTTCGTCTGCTTCAGGAAAGAGCGATGGTGACGTTGATTGATGGCGCTCGAAAAGTCGCAAGCACAGACGAATTCTGAAACAAGCTCCTGAACTGCGTCTGATCCCCTTGGCGGCGTCTCCGCAACTTTTGGCTGCCAGCCCGCCGCGTTGGTGCGCTGTTGGCTGCTTTGTCGTTGCTGCTTGCTGTGCATTCGCGTCGGCAAAAGCGTTGGACCTCCGTTGTCCTCAGGAAACTCTCGTCGTAATTCTCTCTCCAGGAGGTGTATATTCTGCTTCTGTTGTACCAGCACCTCTCACGCCGAGTTATGCTCAGCATCCGATAGCCACAAGGAACAAGTCCCCCTTCGTAAGTTCTTGTCTGATATACACTGGCCGCATGCTAACTGTCTCCTTTCAGCGCCCACCATGGCCGTCGCACGCTCTTTCCGCCGTACCAATCCCGTCACTCTGGTCCTGGCCGGCCTCTTGACTTTCGGCTTCCTCATCTTCATCTTCTCCTCAACAGATGCTGGTCCCGCCCTACATGTCCCCGGTGCGCGACAACTGCTCAAGTCAAAGATGCCCGCTTCCAATCCCCTCTCTCCGCCCTCGCTCCCCTTCTTCAAGTCGAATCTCAAGGCCGGCGAGAAGCCTCCTCCTCCGCCAGTTGTCCACTACCACATGAACAATGTTACAAACACCCCCGATCCTGTCGGCAACCGCGAGAGTGTTCTCATCCTCACTCCCCTCGCCCGCTTCTACGAAGAGTACTGGACCAACCTGGTTGCTCTGTCATATCCCCACGACCTCATCAGCTTGGGCTTCATCATTCCCAAGGGCCGCGAGGGTAATGCTGCAACAGCTCAGCTCCAGGAACAGATTGCCTGGACCCAAGCAGGCAGCAAGCGCTTCGCTTCCATTACCATCCTCCGTCAAGAAGACGAGCCTCCGCTCACCTCGCAGTCAGAGCACGATCGCCATGCCATGTCTGCCCAGAAAGAGCGCCGCGCCGCAATGTCGCGCGCAAGAAACGCCCTTCTTTTCACAACCCTCGGCCCCACCACTTCGTGGGTCCTCTGGCTCGATTCGGACATTGTCGAGACTCCTCACTCGTTGATCCAAGATTTGGCCGCTTTTGACAAGCCCATCATTGTTCCCAACTGCTTCCAGCGTTTCTACGACAAGGAGAAGGGCGCCATGGATGTTCGACCTTATGATTTCAACAGCTGGATTGACAGCAACACTGCCCAGAATCTGGCCTCTAAGATGGGACCCGACGAGATTCTGCTCGAGGGCTATGCCGAAATGGCCACATACAGAAGCTTAATGGCATATATGAGCCGTACGTTGACCCCTGAAAACAAGCGAAGCAATTGGCTAACAAGATTCACAGACCCCGGTGGCAACCCCAAGGACATTGTCAACCTGGATGGTGTCGGTGGCACAGCATTGCTCGTCAAGGGCGATGTTCACAGAGACGGGGCCATGTTCCCGCCGTTCCCCTTCTACCATCTCATCGAGACGGAGGGATTTGCAAAGATGGCCAAGCGGCTGGGATGGAGCAGTTGGGGAGTGCCCAACTACTTTGTATACCACTACAACGAGTAAAGTGCATGATCAGGATATACATTTGTCGGGCGCGGCGTTGCAGGCGCATCCAGGGTGTAGGGGAGCTACATGCTACATACAGATTTAGACATTTAAGAATTTCATGAACGGGTGTCAAAGTGAGCGCACATGGTGTCACAGGGCGATTGTTCTCTTCTCCTCCCGAGTCCTCAAGCGGAAAGGGGTTCGTGCCTGGTCCAGGTCGTGTTCGTGTCATCAGGAGAGAGCTGGCGCCGTTGGGTCGAAATTAGCAGCAAGGGGATGCTGCGAGTACAGCGCCAAGCAGACGGGATTCAGTCCCCCCCTTGTTCGCGACTCGGCCAGCTGTTTAAAGTGGCCCAGCGCCGTCGTCAGCCCCTCGCTCGTAATCCTTTGACCGAATTGTCTTTTGTAATTTCTTCCTCCATTCGCTTCTCGACCTTTTCAATCGTCTTCAGTCAATCGACTCTTGCTACACGTTACTCTAATCAACACCCTCTCCACACTTAATCCATCATGAAGGGTGAGTAGCCGCCCTTGCCCTCTCAATGCCCCGAGAGAACATGCTCTGGGAGACGACAAGACTGACAACGCCATACAGCTCTCATTCTCGTCGGCGGCTTCGGCACCCGTCTGCGTCCTCTCACCCTCACTCTCCCCAAACCGCTGGTCGAGTTTGCCAACAAGCCCATGATCGAGCACCAGATCGCTGCCCTTGCCGAAGCCGGTGTCACTAACATTGTCCTCGCCGTCAACTACCGTCCCGAGATCATGACTGCTGCTCTGCAAAAGGTACTCTCTCCGTTTCACTGCAGCCTGCCCAGCTCTGACACATCTCCCAGTTCGAGCAACAATACAACGTCAAGATCGATTTCTCCGTCGAGACCGAGCCCCTGGGCACCGCTGGTCCTCTGAAGCTCGCCGAAAAGATTCTCGCTAAGGACGACACTCCATTCTTCGTGCTGAACTCGGACGTCATCTGCGACTACCCCTTCAAGCAATTGGCCGACTTCCACAAGGCCCACGGCGACGAGGGTACCATCATCGTCACAAAGGTCGAAGAACCCTCCAAGTACGGTGTCGTTGTCCACAAGCCCAACCACGCCTCCCGCATCGACCGCTTCGTCGAGAAGCCCATCGAGTTTGTCGGTAACCGCATCAACGCCGGTATTTACATCATGAACACCAGCGTCCTCAAGCGCATCGAGCTCCGCCCCACCTCGATCGAGCAAGAGACTTTCCCTTCCATGACCAAAGACGGACAACTGCACTCGTTCGATCTCGAGGGCTTCTGGATGGATGTCGGTCAGCCCAAGGATTTCCTGTCAGGAACTTGCCTGTACCTCTCCTCCCTCGCCAGCAAGAAAAGCCCCGAGCTCACATCCACCTCCGAGTCATTTGTTCACGGTGGCAACGTCATGATCGATCCCTCAGCAAAGATTGGAAGCAACTGCAAGATCGGTCCCAACGTCGTCATCGGTCCAAACTGTGTCATCGGAGACGGTGTCAGACTCCAGCGCTGTGTTCTCCTCTCCAACTCCAAGGTCAAGGAGCACGCCTGGATCAAGAGCACAATCGTTGGCTGGAACAGCGTTGTCGGTCGCTGGGCTCGTCTCGAGAACATTTGCGTTCTCGGTGACGACGTGACTGTTGGCGATGAGATTTACGTCAATGGTGGAAGGTATGCATTTTCCTCAAATTCCCCTCCCGACTTGCGAAAACTAAAATCACTCGCAGTGTCCTCCCTCACAAGAGCATCAAGGCCAACGTCGATACTCCCTCGATTATTATGTAAAAACGCCCTTTGCTTCACCAAGTACAATGGAGTTTTGGGAATGTGATTTGTTCATGACGAGAAAAGAGAAAAAAGCGCAATTGCATACGAAGACAGATACAACTCTTCTTTATTGGGACAGGGGAATATGTGGTTGTTACCCACGACTGGCGTTTCTTTTTTTACAACCTTCTTCTGTATCTTGGTTTTTTTGTTTCTGATACAGAGATTGATGGAGTCTGGACCGAACTTGTCTTCTCTTTCGGTGTCTTGTAATCTGCAGCAGCCTTTGTTTCGTTGCATATATCCAATGTACATTTGCTTCTCTCCTCTGATGTTGATGGAACTTTTCGATTCTTGAGTCGACATGCTGTCATGACCTTGGTGGTCGAGACTGGACCCTTGTCTTGGCAGGGGCTCTGAGCTCTTGAGCCCCTGGCCACGCCAAAAATACATCTCCTCGACACAACCGACCATTGGGTGTTGGAAGTTGCCATATCAATCACACATCTGGACAAACCAAAACACTCTTTGATCATACCCTTCCTACGCCAAAAGTCTGCTTTTCAAGATTTCCAACTCCTGCGGACCCACTCCCAACTGACTCTCGAGGAACGAAGAAAAAGAACCATACTGAGCATCAATGGACCCAAACATGAGCCTCAGCAGATCCACTCTCAATTTTACAGCATCCCGAATAATCTCTGGAGAAGCACCGAGTTGTCTTGCAATTTGTTGGTAGTATTTGTTGGTCGGCGGTTGCAAAAACACATTGGCAGAATGAAACCGCAGAAAAGCTGTCGAGTTTGGGTCTTCGCGCTCGGGCTGGAGGGCATGGTTTGAAGCCACAAAGTCGGCTTCAATGTCTTGTTGGCACACTCCAAGTGCGTGGAGTAGTAGTGCTATCCCCACTCCAGTGCGGTCGCGGCCTCCAGTACAGTGTACCAAGATTGTTTCGTCGGGCGCCAGATCGAGGACAGCGTGGAAAAAAGGACGGTATTTGGATAATCGTGATGTATGGCTTTGTGTGCCATAACTGTTTACGAGAAAGAGCATGCGGTAGTATGGACCATGTTTGGTGACTTTGGCGACATCGAGCATTGATTCCGGAAGTCCTGCACCGATGACTAGGTTTCGGATAATGGAGTCGTTGATTTCGTCGCTGGTGTTGCTGCCAATGATTGGACTTGAGATGATTGCCGTACCTGCAGGTACATGGTCAGGGTGATCTAGAGCTTCCTTTGGACCGCGCAGGTCTACGACCTTCTTCACCTCAAGTCGTTCCAGTTTCGTGACATCGTTGCTGGTGATTTGGGCGAGGTTTGCACTTCGAAGCAGACGGCCTTTTATGATGCGTCTCCCGTCACTCGTGCAAAGGCCTCCGAGATCGCGCATGTTTAGTGTGCCTTGCATGGTGATGGAGCGGTCTTGCCATCTCGCACCTGATTCTGCTTCCCCCTCGAGCCTCTCAGTCTATACAGATATCGAGTGTGATTCAGTAAAGTACGCTTACCTTGTTTGTCGAGCATTGTTCGAGAAGGAGTTGTCTGTAACTTGCAACTGCGTGTGCGGCTCACAAGTCTGACACTTTTCTGAATCGACTGATGGCTTAGCATTCGCTTTCGCAGGCGTTTGTCGCTATATTTGAGAGATGTATGATGCAGACATGTACATGAGGATAATAGTCCTTTACATGGCTATTGTAGTCACTGGCTACGGAGGAAATAAAAAGTGACCGGTCGAAGCCTTCGGCGATGTAACGACTTTTCCTGGAGGCTTCGTGATGGGCGGCGATACCGTGAGAACTCACCTCATACGGCATGCCACTAAAAGAAAAACAAAGAGACAGATTCTGAACATGTTCCACTCACCAAGATTTTGATGGATGCCCTGCCTCTGTGGATCGGGGGCCGCTGTGGGAGGGGCGCCGTAGAAAACGAATTTGCACGGTAAATACAACGTTTCCAGGAGAACCGTTGCAGCTATCCAACCCTTATACCGAGCACAGAGTGCGAATAGGAGAAGATGAACGACGATTCCTCCAGGTGAGATACACGACTTTTTGCGTTTGTCCCTTCCTTTTCTCTATTCCCATCACTTCTAATATTGCACTTTGCTATCGTTGTTGTTCATTTACCACAATCGGCTCAATATCAACTTGTCTCTTGTTCTGTCACCCAACAAGGCGTTCCGGAAGACTGGACAACAAAGATGTGGAATAACGCAATACTCGCCTGGTCAATACTGCTTCCAACGACTTGGGCGCTTCAAATCGATTCCCACCTCGCCACATCAACAACCCTCGTCTGCTCTACCATTTATGCATCTTCCTCCCCTTCTGGAAGTTTACCTACAACAACCACGACACTCCAAAACACAATCGATCTCTCTCCAGTAATGCTACACAACTATACTTCCTCCACAGTCACCGTCACTGCAAACCCATTCTCCACATTGTTTAGTGTGCTGGCCACAAAAACAAAGTATGTGACCGCAGAACCAGTGAACGGGACCTTTTTTGTTACGGCAACGAAATTCGCAACCAGCACGTTTTGGAAGCATGCGACGGTCACAAAGACAAGGACAAAGTTTCGATACTTGACGAGCAGGAGTACGGTGTTGATTCCTGCGCCCACGGGCTTTGTGGGTGTGAGAAATGGCAGTGTTGTGGCAGAGCACAAGGATCAGAGAGATGGCAAGGATGCAAGACCGAAATTGGTCAAGCCGACAGAAGGGAGATTTGCGGTGGAAGTGGCGTGTGAAGAGCAAGTGGCAATCCACACTACAGAAGTGCTTTTGCTGCAGGCAACCGCAAAAGCCACCCTGACTTTGTGGCCAGAGACGGTATTCAAGAATTGGACAGTGTATGGCTACATCACGAGTACAGTCCTTGGATCACCCTCTGCAATCACTACATCTACATCTGCATCATCATCCTCTGGCTCCGACGTATCCAACGCAAAAAGGCAAACAACACCATCAACATCACCATCACCAGCAACACCCCTTGAACCGGCCACAACATCAATCACCACAAACACCACCACCGTCACAAAAACACCTTATACCATCTCCTTCACCTGGACAAAAACAGACATCAGCACAACAACACTAACCCGGCACGCCACCACAACACTAACTTCCCACGCCGCCTGCGCAACCCCAAACCTGCTATCCCAAACCAGCAATTTCCGCCGCATAAACGGTGTTTCTGATATCACTGGTCAAGAGATAGAGGAATTGGAGACTGGGACTGCAGCAGAATGTTGCGAGCACTGCATGCAATCAAGCAAAAACTGTCTCTGGAGTATCTGGGAAGCGGTGGGGACGGGAAGGAATGGAAAGTGTTATTTGGTCTTGCAAGGGGGGTTGCAACAAGGGAGTTGCCAGAATCAAACCACTCGAGCAATATTTGGGTATAGTGGTGAAAACGGAGAGGTGGGGTATGTAGTCAGTAATGGGCTTTGCGGTATGTTGTCTGAAAATTACTAGCTAACGTAGGTATACATCTATTCGATGATTTTATAATGTCTTCTTGTTTTTGCAACGCTCGATTCGACTTGTCTGAAAATCATAGGTTTTTCCAACACAACATTTAAACCCCCTGTCACTATATCCACTGCCCTCGTTTGTGGGTAGAAGAAATCATTTATCATGAATGGATCTCCGCGATACAAGAACTTCTATATCTGTATGTACAAAAGGTAGGCCTTTGCTGCCTGCTTTCCAGAAGATGCCCGCCGAGAGAATGCAATCAAAGAGGCAGAGTGTATACAAAAAGAACAAATCCTCTCTAGGACACAATAAACGCCAACCACATATGCAAAAATAAAAAAACAAACAGCGCTCCAGAAGAAGAAAAACAAGCACACCGCCCCCAAAGTATTATGTAACGGCAAAAAGGACAGGAAACCAAGAACTCAATCTTGCTTGTCCCTCACACCGGTCAGTCAAACAACTTGCACTTGACTCTTCGTCCTGCCCGCGAACCGATTACGGTACAAAAAGCCAAACACACTCGCAAAAATCCATATCCTGAGCACATCAATCCAGATCCTCCAACCCAGTGCAACGTTTTCTCTGCCGTCGTAACTTTTGCAGACCTCGAGGAAAAGCTTAGGGTCGTCGGTGATTACACCATCCAGTTGTTTATGTATACACCATTTCATTTTTTTGGTCTCGTTGACCGTCCATGCGAGAACAGGTTTATTTGCGGTTTTTGCGTCGTGAAGGAAGTCTTTGCCGCCGGGAGCCATGAGGATGGGTAACAACATGTTGAAACCCACGTTTGGGATGTTTAGGAATTGGCGGGCGTAGGATAGCGAAAATCCAATGTGTGTGCAGGGGAAACCAGGTAGATAACGTTGACACAGAGGTACATGTTTAGCCGCCCAGCAACCAAGAACTATTCTATGCGACCAAGGGTGATCTGGCAATGCAGGCACAGAAGCGATTGTGCTGGCAATAAGACGAACAATGTCTTCGGGGTTATTGTCCAGCTTGACATCCAGCAACACCCAAACATCTTTGCGTTCCTCGGTGGCCAAGAAATGCAGTAAATCTGAGAGTCGTGGCATATGTTGTTTGGGCTCCTCGGTGGTCAGCAACGGCGCGATAAAACTCCAATCGCAGTCGATGATCTTTTCCGGGCGTCCAAAGCAGCGGTTTAGTGTGTTGTCGTGGGATAGCACTACAACGCCATCTTTGGTAATGTGTACGTCTGTCTCTACTGCGTGTGCGCCGACCTCGATTGCACCGGCAAAGGCGGCGAGGGTGTTTTCTGGAAACTTGGCTTTATAGCCGCGGTGGGCTATTGCTTGAGGCATGCGCGGTGGATGTGAATGGTCTTCATGTTTCGTGGTGGCCATTCTTGAAAACGGGAAGGTGCCTGAGAGAACTGTAATGAGAAAATGGTCTGGAAAATGGGGAAGGACGTATATAGAATTGAGCGTGGGATGTGAGGCAGGATAACTGGGTAAAGACGTATTGAAGTAGAGGGTTGAGAGATTGATGAATGAAGAGCTGTTCGGATGACTTACACGCAGGCGCATTATACCCCTCTTCAATATGCGTCTTGTCAGACATTTGTTCGTAGCAACCAGGTTGAGTAAAGACTGGCGGAATGGAACAGCGGCGGAGCAGTGGTGTATCCTCGTTGGCCGCCATCACTCGCATTCGATGTCGAGCGACAAGTGTCAGGGTATTAAAGCAAAGCTTGGGTGATCGCAACAGAAATGTCTTGTATATATTTATTGTTTTGCAGCCAGTAGAGAAGGGGTGGTGGGGTTTATAATAGTTTGATCGCAGAGGGTGGAAATAAGTGATCCAATGATCTGCGTTAAGGATTCCGTGTTGTCGTATGCTGATATTGGTAACGTTTCAGTTTGTGGCGATTTTGACAGGTTTCCAGGTGAGTTTGCGAATCCAAAGTCCGGCGTGGTTTAAAAGAGCGCTTCTTGCGACGTCGAATCTCGCGGTGTGTTTTGCAGATGCGAAGAAGGAGAAGAGACAAGGAACCGCGCAAAGGAAACTCAGGGTATTTGAAAGATAGGTCATTCAGGGCAGTAAGCTTCCAACTGTTCCCACGGTTGAAGCTAGCGAAAGTGCATGTCTTCCATGCCCTCTTTCGCGGCGTGGGAAGCTAGTCCACCGCTAAGGTTTATAGTTAATTTTAAGCATCGTCGGGGTCAACCGTTTTCACCGATCTTTGGGCCGTTGCTTAAGTCATTTCACCAACTGTTCTTTTGTCTAATCAACGCCTCTATCTGTCTAACGATAACTTGATTAGGACATTCAGGGGATTGTCTTATCGCACGCTGCCAGACCTTTCGGCGCACAATCCACCCCCAAAGCAACGTGTCCGAGAACCTCGTACTGAGTACACCCTGACTCACCCGCTACAGAAGCATGACCAAGATGAGACGTGGTTAGAGTGACGGGAGCGAAACTGTTCACCGTACCTGTCACCTCGGGCATGTTTCGCAATGCTCTGCTCTACAACAGCCTCACATCCAGAAAAGACGACCAGCAAATTCGCATCTCAAAGCAACGTTGCTTGTTCTCCTTAGAGCTTACCAAGCTTTGTGATCGACTGCAAGCATCGCTTGCAGGTCAGGCGCGCGGATGCAGCACCAGTACCCATGACACGCTCTCTCCACTCTCCAACGTTGCAACTTGCATATGGAAAGATAACCACCATGCACCCGCTGGCCGTGGGCGCGAAAGCAGAATATGGATATACTTATGGAGATCAGTGATCCTCCCATGCTGCAATCTGCCGCTATCATGCCTCGAAGGATCCCGTTTCGTCGCGGCCAGTCCACAGCATTGGGTCTTGTTCCGCAGCTGAAGATGGTCATCATACGGGACGGCAAGCAGTCATGCGGGACAGTGGCACTAAAACTCTGCTGTCGCGCGCCAGCCACACAAAACCCAAAAAAACAATAATTCTCCGATGAATCAGAGGTTTGGGCTGGAGGCTCTCATTCCCTTGTGTATGTTTTGCGATACTTCTTCTAGACGTCCAGGAACAGGAGACGAACCCTTCGCTGAGACAAAATGTCCGTTTTCTGCGGGCCAGGGGGCGACTCGTTGTACGATACAGACGTTTTGGTCTCGGTATGACCCGTGAGAGACATTGATTTCGTCAGTGGCTCTCGGTCACCGACTCCTTCATGACGGTGATCCATACTGACTACATGGCTTGCTTGTGCGGAAATAAATAAAGTGTCGCCGAGATAAGGTCGTGACATGCACACTGGACGAGCGGTCTGTTGTGTTAGCTGTATGTGGTAGATGCGATGGCTATGGAGCAAAGAAACAGTTTGGAAGTAGTGCTTGGAATACTGATTTGGCGATGGATTGCGTGGAGATCTCCTACGAAGAGGGCGAGCCAGAGCCACTTTGACATTGCGAGACCCAGCAGCAGTAAAACTAGGAGACGGAAAATACTAGGTAGTGTTCGTGCTTCTCGGTACTGCATACATTGTGATTATGGTCTCTTCTGGTGAAGGTGAAACGCATACACAACACACGATCTTCAAAGGCAATATAATAAATCCTCGACACGATTAATCACCTACAAGATTTTACATACAAAACGCACAATCCATAGGTGCAGCAAGAGATTCACCTCTATTGATTCCAAGCTTACCATATTAGCATCACATCGTCGTGAAAGCTTCCCATTCCTCAGGTGCGAGTAACACCCTGTCCCTCCCATGACCTGAAGTGCACAAGACCAGAACAAATGCCACGGTAGAGCGCACATAATCGTGGAGTATTTCTTCATGATAGCAGTTTGAGTTAAAAATACAAAGAAAGATAAGTGTATCGTGTCGTTCGGGTATGCTGTCTCAAAAATCTGCCCCCCTAAAAGTCCAAAGCAGCAATGCTCAACGCCCAATCCCAATTTTGAACTGTACAATCTCTTCTCATACAACAGAATAATGGCTTAGTGACCGCTCCATTCAATGGTGTTGAGATCGACACCTTCCTGGACAAGCTCCCACAGAGGACTCAACTCGCGCAAGAACGCAACCCGTTCTTGCACGGCCTTGAGAACGTAGTCAATCTCGGCATCGGTGGTGAAGCGACCAATACCGAATCGGATACTGCTGTGAGCACTCTCGTCACTGCTGCCGAGAGCACGGAGAACGTATGATGGTTCGAGGGATGCGGATGTGCAGGCCGAGCCGGAAGAAAGAGCGATATCCTTGAGAGCCATGAGGAGGGATTCGCCCTCAACGTAGGCGAATGAGACGTTGACGCAACCGGGGTAGTGGAATTCGGGAGATCCGTTGAGAGTGGTGTGCTCCATAGCGAGCAGGCCATCGCTCAACTTCTTGGAGAGAGCGGAAATGCGCTTGGTGTCGTACTGTAAAGATTGGATTAGCATGTGCCTCATAGTTTCGTCTCGCTCAAACTTACATCCATCTCTTCCTTTGCAATCCTTGCAGCCTCACCGAAACCAATGACAAGAGGAGGAGCGATGGTTCCACTTCTCAAACCTCTCTCCTGACCACCACCACTGATGATGGGGTCGAGTCTGACACGCGGTCTTCTGCGGACGTAGCAGGCACCGATACCCTTGGGACCGTAAATCTTGTGACCAGAAATGGACATGAGGTCGATGTTGAGCTTGTTGACATCGAGAGGGATCTTGCCAACGGCCTGGGCAGCATCGGTGTGGAAGAAGATCTTCTTTGATCTGCACAACTTGCCAATCTCCTCCATGGGCTGAACAACACCAATCTCGTTGTTGACCGTCATGATCGAGACGAGCATGGTATCGGGGCGCATGGCGGCTTCCAGCTCCTTCATGTCGACTCTGCCATCCGATTGGACGGGCAGATATGTGACTTCGAAACCCTCGTCTTGCAAGTGACGGCAGCTGTCGAGGACACACTTGTGCTCAGTCTGGCAGGTAATGATGTGGTTCTTCTTGCCGCCGCGCTTGAAAAAGCGGGCGACACCCTTGATGCTCATGTTGTTGCTCTCGGTAGCGCCTGATGTGAAGATGATCTCCTTAGGGTCTGCGCCAATGAGTTCTGCAATGTTGGCTCTAGCCTGCTCGACAGCCTTGTCCGTCTCCCAACCATAGGCGTGGGTTCGCGAATGCGGGTTGCCGTAGAGACCGGTGAAGTAGGGAAGCATGGCGTCCAGGACTCTGGGATCGGTGGGAGTGGTAGCCTGGGCATCGAGATAGATGGGGCGAGTTCCTTGGTCCATGATGGTGGCTTGCTTGAGGATGCCGGCAGTGGGACTCATCATGGCTTCGGCACTCATGCCCGTGGTGGGCATGGTAGCATCCTTAGGCTTGATGCCAGTCTCCTGAAGGAAGGCCTTCTGGTCGGCCTTGATGGTGGATTCGACATTGATAGTGGCGTTTCGCGGCGAGCTCTCGGAGACATATGAACGAGTGGCGGCGATGCGAGACGATAGAAGGCGAGGGCGGTAGGTGGTTGAGAGGCGTCTGGCGGACTGGTGGAGGGCCTGCCTCGCGACGCAAGGGAATGAGGACGACATTATAATCGTAGGTGTGTTAGATTGCAGTCAGCAGATGTCACACCAGTTGGACTTTTGCTTGACAGCAGCTCGACCGTCAGAAGCTTGGCGTGCTGAGTAAAGAACGACAGGTGCTCGGACTTGACCCTCAGTTGCTCGGCCGAGAGAAGAAGGCGCGACCGAAGACGGCGCAGGCCTTCCAGAGCATCGGCGAGTTGCGACGCCGAGGGTTCCAAGTGCAATTCCAGCAATTGACGTAGCCGGCGCATTTGCCAAGCTCAAGCTGGAAACGTTTTTGGCCTTGGATGATGCGGCCGGATGGGCAGGGCCGAAGACGTAGGCACCCAACTACTCTTCAGTTCCCCTCTTCTCGATAACGAAACATCATTCAGGCCAGGCAGCACATGCAATTGCAGCAACCGGCAACGTGCATACCATAAACAGACCCGCATCATCAGCCACAATCAGCGCTCCAGCCCCGACAAGATCGACGCTTTGGATCTCATAGCCAAGACGGACCGTAGCCCCATAGCCATCCGAGCACCGCCAGCGTATACCTTAACCCTTCTACTCTCTTCTTTTCTGCAAAGGATATAGCCTTTCGCCCTCCTAACAACACACGCTCTTCCTAATCCCTGCCAATCCGGCCTGACCAATCCCCAATACCACCAGAATGAGTTGGAAAGGCTTCACCAAGAGCGTCACCCGCGTATGTTGCCCACCACCACCACCACCACCATCTTCTCAGTCCAGCGCTGACCCTACTCCAGGCCCCTCAGCAGTTCAAGCAGAGGTTCAACATGGGCGAAATCACCAAGGATCCCGTCTACGTTGACGCCGAGCTTCGCTTCGCCGAGCTCGAGACCGAAACGAAACGCCTCCACGATGAGTCGGAAAAGTACTTCAAGTCCATCAACAGCATGCTGGACCACCAGATCGAGTTTTCCAAGGCTTGCGCCGACCTGTATAAGCCCATCTCTGGTCGTGCGTCGGATCCCAGCTCCTATGTCGTCGATGGCAACCCTGAGGGTATCCGCGCTTGCGAGGAATACGAGGCCATTGTGAAGGACCTCAAGGCATCGCTGCAGCCCGAACTGGAGATGATCGAATCTCGCATCGTGAAACCGGCCGACGAACTTCTCGAAATCGTCAAGCAGGTCCGCAAGTCGGCAGTCAAGCGTGACCACAAGCAACTCGACTATGACCGCCACCGAGCCACGCTTAAAAAGCTGCAGGACAAGAAGGACAAGACGCTCAAGGACGAAAAAGCCCTGTACAAGGCAGAGAACGAGGTCGAGGTCTCGACTCAGGACTACAACTACTTCAACGACCTGCTCAAGACGGAGCTGCCCGAATTGTTCCGTCTCGAACGCGAATTCATCCTTCCCCTGTTCCAGTCATTCTACTACATGCAGTTGAACGTCTTTTATACTTTGCATGAGCGCATGCAGAGCATCGACATTGGCTACTTCAATTTGACTCTGGATATCGAGGCAGCCTTCGAGGAAAAGCGTGGAGAGATCCAACAGCAGGCCGAAGCCTTGACGATTGTGCACTTCAAGACCAAGGGCTTGGGCCGACCGGCTGGCAGCAAGTACGGCAAACTGGCAATCGAGGGCAAGCCCAAGCCCTCGCCTTCCGGTCTTGCATCGTCGACTGCTCAGCTGTCGATCGAAGACAACCCGACTTCTCCTCCACCTTACTCGGCTACTGGGTCAGCATCTGGTGGGCTCGCACGCATGTCGTCGATCGCAAAGAGCAAGGCTCCACCACCGAAGCCCAAGCCTTCTCGTTTCAGCGGTGTGCCTCAGGCAGAGACATGTACGGCACTGTACGATTACGAAGCTCAAGCAGAGGGCGATCTGAGCTTCAGCGCGGGCGAGGTGATTGAAGTTGTGGAACGCACGGCGAACGAGAATGAGTGGTGGATTGGAAAGATTGGCGCAAGACAAGGGCAGTTCCCAGGTATGTGCATGTGCGAGACGTTGATGAGAGGAAGATTCACTGACATTGGTCACAGGCAATTATGTGCAGCTCAACTCGTAGAACGAGCGAGGGTCGCGAGGCAGTAGTATTCGATAATGTGTAGCAATAGCCATACGATGTGCAAATGTGTTTCTGAACAGGCAATAGGTAGAATTGACCTTTTGAATATCATTAGTTCCTTGCAGTCCGCATCTCCTTGAGTTAGTGGTCTGACTGCGTAGTGATGTCTGGTGTTGTCAGTCGACGCGGTCGGGCGCGTCTTCCAGACTTGAGCTTGGCCGCAAACCACCACCTTTTCCTCGCAATGCCCCAACGCAGCCATGCCGAGGTTTGTCATGTTCTTGTTCGATCTGAAATGAATCGTAGCTTACGCCGGTAATCATGTAGAGAAATCATCACGCTCCAAGCAGGCCAATGCGGCAATAGCGGTATCTGCAGCTTCCCTCTGGCTTTCACATGCGCCGACTGACACTCTGGGTACAGTTGGCTCCCAGTTCTGGCAACAACTCTGCCAGGAACATGGCATCAACCGCGACGGCAACCTCGAGGACTTTGCTACTGAAGGCGGCGACCGCAAGGATGTCTTTTTCTACCAGTCCGACGACACGCGCTACATCCCACGCGCCATCTTGATGGACCTCGAGCCCAGAGTATGAACAGCTTGAACAGACACAACAAGGGCGGCGCTGAACAGCACACAGGTCATCAACGGCATTCAGGCAGGCCCGTACAAGAACATCTACAACCCCGAGAACTTCTACATCCACAGCGGTGGCACCGGAGCTGGAAACAACTGGGCCGCTGGCTACTCAATGGGCGACACGGTGCAAGAGGAGATTCTGGACATGATCGACCGCGAGGCCGACGGCTCCGACAGTCTCGAGGGCTTCATGATGCTGCACTCGATTGCTGGCGGTACGGGTTCAGGTTTGGGCTCGTACCTGCTGGAACGACTCAACGACCGCTTCCCCAAGAAGCTGATCCAGACATACTCGGTCTTCCCCGACACGGTCCAGTCGGGCGATGTCGTTGTGCAGCCCTACAACTCGCTGCTGTCCCTGAGGAGACTTGCTCAGCAAGCCGACAGTGTCATCGTCCTCGACAACGGCGCCCTCTCACGCATTGCGGCAGACACACTTCACGTCCAGGAACCCTCGTTCCAGCAGACCAATCAGCTTGTCAGCACCGTCATGAGTGCCTCGACGACAACACTGCGCTACCCTGGCTACATGCATAACGATCTTGTCGGCATCGTCGCCTCGTTGATTCCCACCCCACGCTGCCACTTCCTGCAGACCAGCTACACGCCCTTTACAGGCGAGAATGTTGAAGCCGCAAAGACGGTGCGCAGAACCACCGTTCTCGAAGTCATGCGCAGACTGCTGCAGCCAAAGAACAGGATGGTCAGCTCGAACCCCTCCAAGAACAGTTGCTACATTTCCATCCTCAACATCATCATGGGCGAGGCAGACCCGACCGATGTAAGCTGCTATCCCTTCACTTTCCTTTCCCGTCATGCTCACATCGAGGTTTACAGGTCCACAAATCCCTTCTACGTATCCGCGAACGTCGCCTCGCAACCTTCATCCCCTGGGGCCCCGCATCCATTCAAGTCGCCCTCACCCGCACCTCTCCCTATACCACCGGCCCACACACCCCGCGCGTGTCCGGTCTCATGCTCGCCAACCACACCGGCATCGCCACCCTCTTTAAACGCATCGTCTTCCAATACGACCGTCTACGAAAGCGCAACGCCTTCATTGATCAGTACAAGAAAGAGGATTGCTTTAGGGATGGTCTGGGCCAGTTTGACGATGCGCGAGAAGTTGTCATGGATCTGGTGCGCGAGTATGAAGATGCCGAGAAGGAGACTTATCTCTCTGGCCCGACTGCTGCGCCAGAGTCGGAAGAGAGAGATGGCAGGACCGATGGTATAAGGTGATGCGATGCGCTGTGGCAAAAGCCATTATTTGGGGAACTTCTTTTCCTAGGCGTTGTGAGGATCCGGCAAGGCAAGCATGCGAACAGGAGTTTTTTTTTTTGCCGCGGCGTCTGTTTATTTCGGTCACCTCCATGGTTGTTCTCTGCATGATCCATGAGATCGCAGCTAAGTAGGTAGATCCAGAAAGCTCTACTTTCATAAATTCTCATGCAGTAACTTTCTCACACGGAAGACTAGGTTTCTTCCTTTCATCTATCTGAGTTCTGTAGGATTGACAGATTCGCAATCGTCTACAATATACAGTTAATAAGGAAGCGAGCCGACCTTTTCCGCGCGGGAGTATCATCCGAACACATTGACTGCTTTGCTTCACAGTAAACAGCTACTTGCCCCATCACTTGACCTCGTGTAACACTAGAACAGTTTGCTTATGCACGTGAACGATCCAGAGTGTTTCCTTTGCTCGCACGTGGCCCACGGCATACCCAGAACAGGGCAACCTCGCCGAAGGAAACAAAGGGCTGAGAAAAGATATTGTTTTGGAAACATGCAAGCGAAAGCTCTGACAGCTCAAAAGCCCACGCAATGCTTCTTTTGGATCATTATTTCGATGCGTACAAGCTGCTAGCAGCAACCCATGAGTCAAGAGGCGAGAGAAGAAGAATAGCCATTTCCAAGGTATACAGATCCGACCCGGTGTCGGGGGATAGCAGCTCTTTTGATCTGCATGGATTTGCTCACCTTTCATTCGCACGTAAAGCTGAAAGTGTCTGACTTTGTCTTTCGCATTTCGCAACCTCGGGACGATCAAGGTGTTTTGTTTGCGGTGGAGAAACCCCACGTTTTTGCTGGGCAAATTGATCATCACAGTAGAACAGATATAGGGCATAAGAGTTTAAGCATATCCAAATGAGCATTTTTGGGCATACGCAGCGACGGAAAAGATGAGACAAAGCAGACTCTGAGGGCAAAGGGCAAGGGCAGATGGACGAAAAGCTTGCTAAACTGCCATGCCCTCGCAATCCGAAACTTGGAGAAAACGCAACTGACGTTGCTGTGCTCTGGGCATGCGGTTTTATTTTCTTGTCCCGAGCTTCGCAGCATGAGTCAAGGTGTGTCAGCGACTCGAAGGTGCTTAAGCGAAGGGTGTCGTCGATGTTGAGGCTTGCGGCTCGTGGAAGCAAAAAGACGGAGAGCGTGTCCACTCTTTCCTTGTCAGTTCAGGCACGTAAACTCAAAATCTCTTTGAGTGACACTGGGGCTTGGTGGTCTTTGACTCTTTGTGGTTTGGCATCAGGGTAAGTGTCGATTATGTGTCGCGCATAGCGGAAAGCGACACTGATCTTCCCGGTTGTGCGGAGATCGAACGACAGCGAGCAAAGCAATTGTGGCGCTCTTCATAATCGACGGCCTAAAAAGCTTTGACTTGACGGGGGCCTTTTTTCTAGCATCATGCCGAGGATGAAAGAATTGCCCTTGTAACACAAGCCATGCCAATTCGATTGCTTCGACGTGCAGAAGTCTGAAACGGGGTTTAGAGTTCTCTCAAGCAACTAGTCATGGACGATCATGGCGACTACAGGGTATGGCTTGACGACCGGTCCTGAGGCCAAGGCCTGCTCTGTAGAGGTATGGCACGTTATCCACCTTTCAGGCGTCTGAATCATGGGCCTCGCCAGTGTTGGCCATGCTGTTTGGCTTTGGTAAACAGGTAGGTGCATCATAGGCCTGGTAACGAGGACTGGTATATAAGTAAGGTTGTACTCGTCCATCTTTGTTGCTCCGTATCATTCATTCTCATCCATCACCTTCGCTACAAGTCAACCTTTCTTTACACATCAATACACTTCTATCCTTCTATCACCATGTTCACCGATATCAGCCTCAAGGGTGCTCTGCTCAGCGTCTGCCTCGCTGCAGGTGCCGTGGCCAACCCCATCGAGAAGCGTGCTGCTTGCTCCCAATACACCATCATCTCCACCCGTGGTACTGGTGAACTCCAAGGCCCTTCTGCCGGCTTCACAACCATGAACCAGCAGACCCTTGCTCAGGTCCCCGGCGGCACCGTCTACAACACCGTCTACCTCGCCAGCGCCGACCAGGACTCTGCCCTCGGCACCACAGACGTAAGTCCACTCTCTCCATACCTTGGACCATTGCCTTTCTTGCGTAGTATGATGCTGACTTGCTATTACAGATTGTCAACAAGGTCACCTCCGTCCTTGCCACCAACCCCAACATGTGCTTCATCCTCCAAGGCTACTCCCAAGGCGCCGCCGCCACCGTAAACGCCATGCCCCGCCTCACCGGCGCCTCCATGGATGCCGTCAAGGGTGTCTTCCTCATCGGTGACCCTGAGCACCGCTCTGGCCTCGCCTGCAATGTGGACGCCAACGGCGGCACCACCACCAAGGACGTCAATGGTCTTTCTGCTCTGCTCGGCGGTATCCCCACCGCTTGGGTGCCCAAGACTATGGATGTGTGTGCCTTCGGAGACGGTGTTTGTGATACTACCCATGGCTATGGCATCAATGCTCAGCATTTGTCTTACCCTTACAGCAGCAGTGTGCAGAGTATGGGTACTAAGTACATGGTTGGCAAGCTCACTGGCTCTTCTTAGAGGAATTGCGTTCGAGAATATGATACTCGGCCTCTGAAGTCAGATCAGAAGGCTGGGGAAAACGTGATGGCTGGGCCTTTCGGTTTCTCTTGTCCTTGTTTCGCTTTTCCAAGTTGAGCGCCCATATGTACGATATATTTTTTTTGCTTTTAACCACGAAATCCATGGAATTAACACTTTTTTTCTTACCATATTGGGAGTTCTTTTTGCACTTTGTTCTCTGAATGATCCGTCTACCCAAACGATACCACAAGACCTCTCGACCACCCACAAGATTCAAGGCTATCACCTATCTCTTCGAATGAAAAGGAACATTCGTCATCGCCCTCCTCTTGCAACTGTGCGTACTTTACGAACCCATGGAAACACTGTTGGCCTTAATACCTCGCCATCCTTCGTGTCAGAACAAACGTCACCTGTCTTCTTCTTTCCAACGTGTCAGGGTTTCAGACGTTCCCACCTGTCCGGAAATGTCAGACGATGGGAGGCCCTGAAACTCCCCCCACGGGTTGCCTGAAAAAAGCTACAAGATGGGGTAAGGAAGTGCCGGTTTGAAGGGGGAATCTTTTTGAAACACATGCAAAAAGGGCCTGAAACCATAACTTGGGTATCATCACCAGGGGTAGATATGATGTCGTTTCTCCTATGCCCCCTTTTTCGTTTCTTTTTTTTTTGCAAGGATTGCTACTTTTGAGTGGGAAGTCATGGCATTGGGATACTATACTGCGCTCGGGGGGGGGGGCTTCTCGATACTTTTTCTTGCCTTGCCTGTGGGGGCTTTTACCGTCTCTTCCAATAGACTCGAGGTTTGCATGTTGAGAAACCCGCAGTCGACTATATTGAGTCCAGATCTGAGGACTTGTGGATGACGGATTTGCAATTTGGTGCCTTTTCTTGACACTTGCTGTTTTCGTGCCCGGTCGTTGTGAGCTCTCCGGTGCTATACAAACTACCAGAAGTAGTTGGAAAAAGACCGCTGCGAACTTTTCATGAGTGAAAAGTGGTTTGTCATCAGCCTAACTCGACTGCAAAAGCTGCTGAACAACATCAGCAGCTTCACAGATGATTGTTCTTGTTGGTTGATCGAACTGTTCTTGGTCTGCTGCAAGATCGCGTAGTCTATTCTCCCAAAGCCGCCATCTTTCTTTGGTCAGACCTTGCTTGTTGGGCCATAATTCTGTCTCTTCGTCTATCGCTGCTGCCCAGTGCTCACGCAGCCTGGCAACATCTGTCTCCCAAAGACTTCGGCCTCCGTCTCTCAACCAGATAGCTGCAACACGAACATCCAGTTCCCATACCGCATCAGACGACATCCTATGCGGTTTGTATTGACGAGACTCAGCTTCCTTGCATTCAAGCACATTACGGCAAGCGTGAAAGACCCAAATGGACAGTGAACTAAGTCTCTCGTCGTAACTTACAGCCTTCAACCCAGCAGCAGCAGAGAACTCGCAGAAACGCAGATAGTAGACAGCAACAGGACACTCCAATCCTTAGGAGCCAGAGGCACGCACGCCATCCCAATCACGCCAAGCCTCGAGGATATCATGCGTGTCACGCCATTGATCATGATAACGTGGGAGTAGAGACCAGTGAAGTTTACCATCTGGCTGAAGGTGACTATCAAGGTATGATTGCGCTTGAGAGCCAGAACGCACATGGTCTGGCTGACTGGCGGTTGAGCAATTAGAACATCGAGAAAACGAACAAGGGTAGGATGTGACTCGGGGCAAGTGACGACGGTGGTGAAATAGGCATCCCAGAGTTCGTACAGCTTAGTATTTGGATCGTGAGAGGCGGTCACGGTGGCGACAACAAGGGCAGCCGAGTCGTGCAAAGCTACGGCCGAGCAAGAAGAGACACAGATTGAATCAAAGAGGGAAGAAGATGGGTTTGCGATTTTGTTGCTGGGTATGTCCAGGATGGTCGTCATGTTCGATGGAATGGGTGATATACAGAGGAGCACAGTGAGGCACCCCGAGGCTTCGTCGTTGATTATCCTGGCAGCGATGAATCATAACCTCGAAACACGCATGGCAGGATGGATGTCACAGTGACTGCTGGGTACAGGTATACTAGGCAACGACGTCAGGAAAGACGTACTGATTAGTGACAAGTGATTCAGATTCGATAGATATTGGTATATGGTATTAGCGTTGTGACTAACGCTTGGAAGCTGATAACCAGTACTCATATAGTGACTCCCCTGGTTCTCCACGCTTCACTGTAATCCTCCTCGGCCGTCCATCTGGGATCGGGAGTGAGGTCGTATTTTTCCGTGTCAATAACGAAGTGTGCCTGGAGCCCTTGGGTTTCCGAAACTCCAATCACTTTCTCCGACCACTGGTCTGATGTTACCCTGGGACTCGCTTCGTAGCTACCTTTGGTATCGAGTATTTGGAGGATAGCGTCTTGAATGTACCGGAAAACCATCTTGGAGCTTCCTGCTCCAAGAGTCACCAAGTCCTTCGCCCAACAGATCTTCAAGATCTTTTCGATTGGACGCGCCAGGATATCAACCTCGAAGGTGCCATTTTCAAGAGCACATTCCACACGACGCAAAGATTGTAGATCGGGGAGATTTGCCAGAGGGTCCTTTCCGCTCATGAGGAAGTGAAGGCAGTTGGCGAGCCGGCTAACATCTCTCTCAACGAGTCGTAGAGATGCTTCATCGCCATGTTGGTGAACAGAGCCAAAATCGAACAATTTGAGATTGTCGTTTCTGTCCAAGCCCATGTTCCTAATCGCCAGGTCGCCGTGGATATAGCCGAGTTCCTCGATTCTTGCATTGGCTCTCAACAGCTGTTTGATCCACCGAGATCGAGACTCGACTGATGAAGACTGCCACGCGCCCTCAAGTGGCTGAAGGTATTCGAGCACGATCCCATGATCAAGAGTCGAAACGTCTGCTTCGACGATGTTGTTCTGACCAGTATTCTCTAGTGATTGATAAAAAGTACGTTCGCTGTTGAAGCTGTCCATGCTACACTGCGAAAGTTCGAGCTGTTCCGTAGCCTCGTCGATCTCTAATGACTCCAAGTCCTGTATAGGATACTGGTACGGCATCTTGACGACATGAGAATCCGACAGCTTGTATACCACTCCTTGAGAAGCGACGATACTCAGGCAAGCTTTGTCTGGCAGAACATATGGTGTAAACCAAGTATTGTCAGGCATCTATGATGGTGAGTTGATTGCGCGCTTAGAACATTAGATTTTCTTGCCTTCAAATCGAGGATACGCTGATACCGTCAACATGTTGTGTATGGCGGAGCTGTGATATGCAGTAAGATATCGAAATACTGAATCTGTCGCGCTTCAACATGGGCATGGAGGAATGATGGCTCGCGAGCTGCGACTAAGTGATAGTCATGCTTCCAACAAACCCCCACATCCACCCACCTGCTTGGCACAACTTTGTCTCCAATTGAACGCGCCCACCGAAGGAAATAAGGATGCATGTAGTTGCAGACTAGACATAAAACAAGTCGAGCTTGGAGGTCGATTGGACGCGACGACGGCTAAACCCAAGATAAAACTGCCTTCCTGCATCGCCAGATGTTCTGTGATTATCAAAGTCTCTTATGTCTATCAATCACAAAAATGCAAAGTAATCATACTCGACAAAGCAGAAGGTCACTACAAACATCACAAGGGAAACAGAGAAGAAAGGAACAGTGTTATATCATTCGTCCTCCAGGAACGACTCGAATTGTTTTATATTTTTTTTTGTGAGACTTGAACACACCAAGTAAAGATCCAATAGACTTCGGAGCTTACCATACTACATGATCAAGGAGCTGATGACTTAGCAGGACAGAGATAAACGCGCTTACCAGAAGTGTCAGTAGCAACACCTATAGAAGCCAAAAAGTCAGCAACTTTAGGGGTGATACCGGAAGAAGGAGTAGAATTACCAGAAGGAGAAGAGTCAAGACGAAGACGTTGAGCAGATGTCGCAAGATCAGAGTCATCAGGACTTCTTTTTCTTTTGAGGGTAGAAGGAGACTTTTTGGTAGCAAGTCTTTCACAAGGAGAAGTGTCAGTGTCAGATTGAGAGTCAGAGTCGAGAAGCAGAGGTTTGGGTGACCAAGTGTTTCTGGGAGAGGAGTTGTAAAAAGGGTCGTCAGAAGTGTTGGACTTCATCTGAATCCAGGCAGCATTGGTGTATAAAGGGCTGTAGTGACCATTGGTAGTAGGATTGACAGGTTGCAGCGAAGGCCACCAGAAAAGAGGCTTAGGTGTGGTTGGAGGGATGCTGATTGATGCCAAGGGGAGGGTGTTGTTGGAGCCAGTCCAGTGGCTAGTCATGTGCTTCTGGTACTCAAAAGTGTTGCCATTCAAGGTCGTACCGCAGATAACACAAGGGAAAGATGAAGGCATTTTGTTCTGGATATGGTGTGTAGTTCTGTTTGTTAGATGGTAGTGCTGTTCCTTGATCTTTGTTGGTCGGTCTTCCTTGGTTAAAGTTGGATGAGAGATTGAGTCTAAAGGGGAAAACTGAAGGCCTTATCAGTGTTTTTGAGTGTCATCCATAGGCCCACTGTCGTTGTTGCGATGTGACAATGGTTTTTTGAAGCCTGTTGGTGATGATTCGCTCATGGGTGGCTGCGACTGAAAATGTCTGGCGATCAACAAAGAACTTGAATTGACAGAGACAAAGCTATTATCCTGAATCTTTGGCGGTCAAAGAACATGACAATGCATTGTGATCTTGATAAACAAAGACTGGACGAAGTATAGAGACTCGAGTTAATGAATGGAAATTCGACGTGTGCACCATGAATGAAAATCAATTGGTTCATTTGGGTCGTGGTTACTCGAAAGTAAGTGCATGGTATTGGAAGTCCCAAAAACGTGCGGGTAGCCAAACACGATTGTCGCACTTCCAGAATGTATTATATGTTGGTCATCAACAAGTGGGTATCAAAAATCGTCCAAAACTGGCAGTCGGCACGTAGATCGTCTTGGGTAGATGATCCCGCGCCTAGAAGCCATCATCTATGTTCCTGCTCTTCTCATCTGCCTGACGGCGATCGTTGTAGTTCCACCACCATTTGTGTGTCTCATCATTCTTGCCCTTGTCGTCACCCTTCTCGTCCCAAGGCTTGGGGCTGAGGAGGATATGAGCGTTCTTGACTTGGTCATCCCTCCAGATAGCATCGTGCACACCTTGCCAGCGCAAAGTCTTGAGAGCGTTGTAGATGTAGGGAAGAGCGACCCATCTGCCTGGGAAGAGGTCGCTGAGCATTGACTGATCGGCAAACTCGTAGGATGTGGTGACTGATGATTGCAGACCCTGTTGGATCAGGTCGTAGATCTCCTTGCTTGGTACAACGACTTGAAGGCCACCGTTGGGCATGGCGAGACCTGCAAGAGGAGAAGCGCCAGTCTTTTGTGCCTCTTCGGGGTTGTCGTGTTGGGTGGTGAAGGCGCAATTGGCAGGGACCCACTCCTCGGGGTAGTGAGGCTTCTTCAAGGGATTGCAGACACAAGCGTGACTCGCAGCAAAGACGCGATCACCACGACCGGCAAGCTCTGGGCCATCGAGTGGCACATCCATCAGCTCGTCCATGTTCTTCAGGACGAGCATATCGCTGTCGAGCTGGACGACACGCTCGTACTCGACGAGACCAAATGGAGTAAGCTTGCTCCAGCAGTCGTAGAAGCGAGGGTCATTGCTGTAGTCCTTGGACATGGTGGGCAGCAGGTAGGGAATGCGCTTGGAAGGAATGCCACGGGCCTCGAGGGCGGCATGGCCCTCTGCAGGAAATGTGTCGGTATAGAGAGCGACAAGAGGGTACTTGCTGCCGGCAGCTTTTAGAGAGTAGTCGAGAGTCAACAGGCCCGAGAGGTAGTCGGTGTTTGTGATGAGGGTTGTCCAGACCTTGGCCGAGTCGACCACTCTTTCTGATGATGCTGCGTTTGCTGCCATGTTGCTCTATCGAACTAGCGGTGTTGCTAAGAAGGAATGTACGTGATTAAGAAGGCAGAGAGGAGCTCCTCCAAGAAATGTTGAGGCTACATGATTACCCAATCGACAACGTGATGGCTTTAGAGTTGGCGTCGCGATCGAGCACGCCTGGCCGCATCTGGAAGGCACAGACCTTGGACTGGACCCTGCCTTAACTCCGCTCCTTCCTTCTTCCATCCGAGTCCTCTCTATACCATCTTCTCTCTGTCGACAATCATACTTGAAAGGATGATTGATCACAGATATGAGATGGAACAAACAACATCGAAACACTTTGGGGGTATCGCAGTCTCGGTTACCGGGAAGATGACTGACCAATGGCTGAAATGGAAACTGAGTGTACGATCCTCCAGTTCATCCTGGGGTAGAAACACAATCTACCTTCGCTTGAGGTGCATTCTTGTATCATGCATCCTGTTCCGTATGCTGTCCAGAGACTGTGATGATAAGAAGTGAAGATTGGAGAAGGGTGAAAGCAAAGACTCGCACGCCGATCGATGCAGGCCGAGAATCGACAAGCTTCTTGCACGTCATGTCTTCCAGGCACAAAGTCCGTTCTAAATCCGTCCAAATTATCTACTCCGAGTATCGGTATCCGTTGCATCGTGTTTCCTCCTCTAGCTACCCATCCTCTTTTGTTCATACCCGGAGCCGCGTGTGGGATGATCGCAAGTTCAGTCGTAACCTGAACGCCTTCTCTCCGCTAAACCAGATGTCTGCAGCAACCACGACTGACGCAGCGTCCCTGCCTCGTAGTCACCATGATGGTCAATCAGAGCTGCCCAACAAGGCTCAGCCTTCTGGAAACTACAAAGGCTTTGTCGCTGGCGTCTTCAGCGGCATTGCCAAATTGACGGGTAAGTGTCAGGAACAGAGCATCCCTAGGAGACAGCAACTGATCAAGATACAGTCGGACACCCTTTCGACACGATCAAAGTCAGGTTACAAACGTCAAAAATGTCGCAATTCAACGGACCACTGGACTGCTTGATGCAGACACTGAAAAAAGAAGGACCGCAAGGATTATACAAGGGCGCGACTCCTCCGCTGGTTGGATGGATGTTCATGGACAGCTTGATGCTGGGCAGCTTGACCTTCTACCGGAAACTGCTGAACGACCGTGTCTTTCAGCCTATGCACGAGACTAGAGCTGCAGCTGGCGTGTACGCTATCCCGTCGGACAAGACGCTACCGACGATAGGACATGCGATTGCAGGAGTAATGGCCGGAAGCACGGTATCGTTCATCGCTGCGCCTGTCGAACACGTCAAAGCGCGTCTGCAAGTGCAGTATTCAGCCGACAAGTCGAAACGTCTCTACTCTGGACCCATCGATTGTTCACGCCAGATCTTCCGCCAACATGGATTACGAGGGTTGTATCATGGACTTGGAGCGACACTGATATTCCGTACCTTCTTTTTCTTCTGGTGGGGTTCATACGACTTGTTTACGAGATGGTTCAAGAAGAATACTGCAATGTCGACCCCAGCCATTAACTTCTGGGCAGGAGGACTTTCGGCGCAGGTTTTCTGGTTAACAAGTTACCCTTCAGATGTGATCAAGCAGCGCATCATGACTGATGATTTGGCGAAGAGAAAGTTTCCTCGCTGGCGAGATGCTGCGAGAGCTGTGGGCAGAGAGAATGGATGGCGGGGCTACTGGAGGGGCTTTGTTCCGTGCTTCTTGAGAGCATTCCCTGCGAATGCAATGGCGCTGGTGGCATTCGAAGGTGTCATGAGGATGCTCTGATTGAGAGATGAATGCTCCGAGGGCAACGAGTCTCGGTCCTCGGAGTGTCGAACGAACTCGGCTCAAGAAGCGAGGGCTGCAGCAAACAACGGTGCCTTTTGAAGTTTAGAGTCAAAGACCCACCACGGATGGGCAACCTTGTATAGAGACGATAGACTTTTTGTATAGAATGGCCCAACGGCAGGTCGCAGGTGACTGTATACTCGAGCAGGTAGCTGGGCTCAGCTGAAACACGCGGAGAGGACGAGGCAGAGGTGACAGTTTTGTCGGGGCACTGGGTCTCTTTGTGCGCCGTGCACTCGTCAAGTCTCTCTTTGGCGGAGATTGCACACCCGCCCATCTCGTTCATGAGATGCTGAGCAGGGGCAGAAAGGGGCTTGGTGCGACTGGTCTTTTCTTTTGCCGTGACGGAGAGCGAGTCATTGGAAATATACAGGACAGGCCTTGTCCCTTGCTGAAGTGCTGCGCCTTTTCTTCCTGATAACTTTCTGTCTTTCGCAAAAGCCGTCGCGCGAGCACCAACGCCCAGGAACAGAAAAAGCAGGCGCGACCCCGTTTCAGCACGCTACCGTTGATCTCTGAAACCCTCATAACGGCGACAATCTCATAGCCAAAAATTCACCTCTGCCCAAACACATAGCCGCTTCTCCCCCTCGATCCTCCCCTGCCACCGACAAACTCCTGCAAACAGCCCTCTGCGCGACGACGTAGCGGTCAACTCCACAACATGGGCGGCTCAATATCCAAGATGATGGCCAAGATCTTTGGCAGCAAGGAGATGCGCCTGTTGATGCTCGGTCTCGATGCTGCTGGCAAGACGAGTGAGTATCCGTGCGACCTTCTTCGGCAATGCGCATTGTGCTGACCCGACGTGCCAAACAGCCATCCTCTACAAACTCAAGCTGGACCAAGACGTGACGACAATCCCCACCGTCGGTTTCAACGTCGAGACCGTCACATACAAGAACACCAAATTCAACGTCTGGGATGTCGGCGGTCAGGACAAGATCCGTCCCTTGTGGCGACACTACTTCTCGGGCACTCAGGGCCTGATCTTCGTTGTCGACTCGAACGACCGCGACCGTATGGACGAGGCTCGCACTGAGTTGACTCGCATCATCCAAGACCGCGAGATGAAGGATGCCCTGCTACTAGTCTTTGCCAACAAGCAAGACGTCAATGGATGTAAGAGATGCACCAACCAAGCAACATGACAAGACGCACCTACTGACATGCTTCTCCACATAGCCATGCGACCAAAGGACGTTTCAGACGCTCTCAACCTCAACGTCATCGCAAAGAACCACATCTGGAAGGTCGAGCCCAGTTGCGCCACCACCGGCGAAGGCATCTTCGAAGGCCTCGCATGGTTGAGCAGTCACATCAAGGTGCCCGCCAAATAAGCATGGCTCACCGCAACAGCATCCATACCCTCCCCAGCATCCGCTTGTCGACCCAGCCATCACCTGCTCCAGACATTCTCGCACACCAACTCTTCAACTTTGATACCCCCAATACTCGCGAATACCCCACTTTCTAAGCAATACCTCAACTATCCCTTATCGGCCATAATAATCCCGCCTCGTCGCCTCAACAGCAAGACGAGGAAGAAGCAAGTCGCCAGGTGCAATCTGGCGGGCTCACAACATCAGACAAGCTGCAAACAGGCAACAGAAGGACCGCCTCAGGCCGGGTCATTGCTTTTTCTTGTTTTGTTTCTCAGACTTTTCGATTCTTCTTGAATACTCTTTGCTCTCTACCTCTTTGTTTCCAGTACTTGGACAAGTCTGTTCGTCCCTTTCGCGCTTGTGGCTACTGAGGTCTCTTGCAGCTTAACGGCTTCTTTTCTTTATCTTGCATGGAGAGAGGCTTTTTCCATACCCTTTTTTGTTTTTCTTCTGCATAACATCAATCTTTTGTAATTTTACTGTTTAGAACAGCAAGGAGGAGAAGTCTTGTTCTGTATTCAAGGCGATACGGAAAGAGTAGCGAAGAGACAAGTTTTGACGAGAAACTCGGATTTTTCGCTTTTGCGCCCAATCGCGTCTTTTTCCTTCCAAAGTGGTTTTATTTCTTGTTCATCCTAGCCCTTGAGATCTCAAAGATCTGAATTCGCTCCCAGTCTAGAGATATGCAACAGCGGCGAAAATGGCAGCGAACAAGACTCCATCAGCTCTTCTCTGTTTCCTGATTTTGCCCTCTGACTCACTACTCGAAGCAGCATTGGACGACGTCGCAGTCCCCGCTCCCTCGACTGTGGTGCTGGTAACAGTGCCAGACGTGAATGTTGGCGTCCCCATTGCCGTCATTATCCCCCCTTGTGTCTGTATCCCTGTGTTTGTGGGAGCAGTAGTAGCAGTATTTTCACTCCATACACTTGCCCCCTCACCCCCAAGACCAGAAACTAAATTGTTTGCGCCTGTAGATGCGGAGGAGAATGCCGATGCCACTGCGGCGGTTGCGTCAGAAAAGACGCTTTCGACGGGGGAGGTGGCGGCAGAGAAGATGGATGCGATGGCGGATGTTGCGGCTGCGTAGTCGCTGGCGGCTGCAGAAATCAAGTCTTGGTCTGAAGGTGTGGATTGAGCGTGGGAAGGGTGGGTTAGGAGGAGGACGGGGAGGAGATGGATGGGTGTGAGATGCATAATAATCGACCCCTGGTGTTTCGTAGTAGAGTTTGATGTATGTGGTTGCAGACGATGAAGTGGGTTTGCTATTTTTGTTGTATCTCGTGCGAAAGGATTGAGTTGTTTGATATGAGTTTTACAAGAGTGTAGAAACCGTGCAGGAACATTGATTGATGAGAAAAGGAGGAAAGGCGAGGTTTGGAAGAAATAGACAGGCAGAGACATGGATATGTTAGTGTGAGGCGAGTTTTTTCTTTGTTGGCGTGAGGAATGTGTTTGATGCGAACGGAGTTCTTTGTTCCTATACTCAGGTGGGGGTTGACTTTTATTGCCAAGTCATAAAAGTCCTATACATATAGTATTCATTGCCGGTACAGAATTATAGCGGTGGTTGAGGCATACAGTTGGGCATCAACTCTGATAAGCAGTATAGCACATGCATGTAATCTGAGCGTGTCGTCAGTCCGCGGGATAGTGTCATATATCAATAGCATATAGTCTATGACCATCGAACCAGACAGCAATCTCTCACTGCAAACAATCAAACGGCTCAAAAGAACCGCGCTAATTGGAGATGCGAGAGTGAAAGTGAAGATGAAAGCGATATCGCAAGAGCTCGTCGTCGCTTGCAACACCGTTGTCACATGTGACCAACCGGGCGGCCTTTCCCCCAGAAACGTCCGCTGATTGGCCAATCTCAACGACACTCCCGGCCATCCACTCCCAAACCGCGAACCCTTGCCTTCCCACTATCAATCTACTTTCCCAGGATATCCTCTTTGTTGCAACAACCCCTCTCGAAGCGACAATTACGGATACCGGATCTATTGACCGATTGCGTCGGAAAGAAACACGTCCGTCTACACGGGATTTAGTATTGGCAACGCGACACACACAATGTCATCACGGAATCGTCAGCCTAGGGCCAGTTTGAATCAAGATGCGGATGAGGAGCGCAGGCTGTGGAATATGATCAGGGATGGAGCAAAGAAGATTGATAGTATGGTGGTATGTTGTGATTTTCTTTTGGCATTCGTATTTCTCTGCTTTTTCCAGACCGATTTACATGGAAAAAGGAGGACAAGGAACACTATACTCTGGCTGTATATGCAAATCATCTGGATCAGTGCTGATCTTGTTGGCAAACAGGCACGGTCGGCGGCTATTGGGGCGGAAATTATCGATGTGGAAAAGCAACAGGCTGCTCTGATAGGTAAGTTTTCTACTTACTCCATCCTCTTGTGTACTCCTCAGCATCTGAATCTATGCATGCACGCAATGCTGGAACATATATTCTTCAAGGACCCCCGCCATAAGAGACAAAAACACACCCAAACCAACAACTAACCAACCTTCTTTTCCCACAACAGAAGCAGACGAACTCTCCGACATGACCCTCGACGACCGCCTCGAATCCCTCTATCGCGAAAACGTGAAGATCAGCGAAGAAGTCAGCCACATCATCGACGGCAAATCCGACGAAATGAGTTTGCTCGACAGCATAAAGATCCTCGCCGCCATGCGCGAAGCCTCGGAGGAAACTTTGCACATGAGTCGCTCACACAGTAATTCCAAAGGCAGAAATGCAAACCTGAAGAGGAAAGCAGGAAGTATGGATGTCGATGACGAGGCGAGTGGGACAGGGAGTCCGCGGCCGGGGCCAACCAGACAGGCAACAACGGATAGATTGGCAGTGGCGGAGGGGAAAAGCAGAGAGAGGAATAGAGAAAGAAGTGTCACCAGCACCAGAGAAGTCAGCG
>JALPCE010000263.1:0-34592 GCA_026538705.1 Aureobasidium sp. GC_Fusr_1 | reverse complement strand
CTATAACTATAGGTATCTATGGTAACCGGATTAACTATCTATCCGCTCCGTACTATTCCGAGATCTATGCATAATTCGTTTTGTTAGACATTGCGTTATGGACTGCCGTAGCCAATTAGCAGGCGATGCGAGATGCCCGTGCTCCTTCTTCGGACCGCAGCCCTAGCATCCTGCTGTGTTGGACAGCTCTCATCTTGGTAACCGTCGCGAGCGAGCCAATCATCTCCAAGCCCGACGATGCGCATCGTACCTTGCAGGATGTTTCAACACGCTGTATACCGAATGGGAAGTCTTTGCGACTCGTTTGTGGCCATGCTGGTAGAAATCTGACAGGACTGAGGAGGCTGAGTTGCGGCAGCTGCGTGCCCAAAACCCTCTCATTGTTCCTCAAGTATGGTAGGTCTGAGGATATAAACAGAAGCTTGACCTTTTGCGATCTGTTTCCTACTTTGTCTTACACCATTCTATCTCGTCATCTCCATACATATACACATCCACATCAACGAATCTTCTAGGCTCTCCACACACCTCACAATGGCAACAATTGTCAACGGAAATGTGCTCATACCGGCTTTGAATGGCACTCTCATCAACAAGGACGACTGCGCGATCGGTGTCTGTTCTATGGACTATGCACAAATCGAATATGTTCCGACATACGGCGGCAATCTGGCATACTGCCTCATATTCAGCTTTCTCCTCCTAGCTCAGATGGGGCTCGTGTGGGGATACCGCACCTGGGGGTACTTTGTGGGCATGTTTTGCGGTCTTCTCTTCGAGGTACTCGGCTACGCTGGTCGTATCAGTCTAAGCGGAAATCCTTTTAACTTCGACCAATTCGTCCTGTAAGCGGGATTCTTCTCCGAGCAATTTGAGCTCTTGTCTGACAAACACAGATACCTTGTGTGCCTTACCATCGGTCCGGCCTTCCTCACGGCCTCTATCTACCTCTGTCTCGGCCGCGTTGTCATCGTCTACGGCCAAAACGTCTCTCGCTTCTCACCCAAGTTCTATACCCTCACCTTCATGATTTGCGACTTCATTAGTCTCTTGCTCCAAGCTGTTGGAGGAGCTCTAGCCGCTACGCAAGACGCTTCGGATCCGTCCTGCACAGGAGTTAATATAATGATTGCCGGGCTCGCGTTCCAAGTCGTCAGTCTGACGATCTTCATCGCGCTCAGCCTGGAGTTTGTTCACAGAGCGTACAAAGCAAGAGAGAGCGATCTCAACTTCGGCTTCTTCGATCTAAGAAAGCGCACCATGTTCCGCGTTTTCCCGTACGCTATCGCCGTTGCAACAATCACAATCTACATCCGTTGCGTCTTTCGTGTTGCGGAGCTCAAGGCTGGGTTTGGAGGAAAGCTAGCCAACGACCAAACCGCATTCATGATTCTTGAAGGTCCCATGATTATCATCGCAACGATTGCGCTCACTGTGTGTCACCCCGGCATCGCCTTTGGCAGTGCGTCGTCTTGGGCAGCTGCAAATTGGACCTTCAAGAAGAGTACCAAAAGCGACAATAGTCATATCAGGATGGTTAGCCAGGAGACTGCAACACCTTCACTGGCAGGAAGCGAGGTACACGACCCGAAGGCCCGCGTCTGAAGAGTTCAGATAGAGAGATACAGAGATGCAGGCGAGGTCATGTATCTCTGAGTGTAAATGACGAGGGCATTCGTGCCATGGTTGGTGTTTTATATCTATGCAATTGCAGGAACTCTATAGAAGTATTCAATGCTGTGAGAATTCTCCATATCAGGTACGAGTACGAGAGTATAGAAGGCTCGATATAACCTTGAAGCAAGCCAAATCGGGGCATCCTTGCGTAGCAATCGGCTGTACTTGCGTATTATGGACATAAATAGAAACATGCCCAGGCAGCTGTTTATCCTCACCGGTTTCGCAACGAACGACATGCAGACTCTCATTCATCTCCATCGTCGCGTGCCACTTTGTCTGTCATGATAAGCACATATCATCGATCAGTCAGCGTGTGTATCACTACACAGTCCATCGCGTGAACTATTCTCGATGTCTGCGACTCCACCTGACGGCAGTCGACCAAGTCGGAAACTCAAAGTCCGCACTGGCTGCATCACCTGCAAAGTAGGCGACTGATACAATTGACATGCCGAGAATCACGACTGATACGATTCAATAGATACGCAAAGTGAAATGTGACGAGGGAAAACCATTCTGCAAACGCTGTACAGATACCGGGCGCACTTGCGATGGCTATGCCACACAGCCAGAAAAGAAATGCATCAGATTTGGCACAGTTGCACTACCACCTACCACTACCTCAATACAGAAAAGGCCATCACCTCCGACTTCTATATCAGGCCGAGCTGTCCGACGGCTAGCGCCAGCTACATTGATTGTTGATGCTGCCTTTCTATCACCAGAAATTTCCAGCGAGGCCAGCCAATTCATTGAGTACTTCAGCATGCGGACCGGCCCTGCACTTTCCAATGTCTTGAGTCATTCCTTTTGGTCCTATACTCTGCCCCAGTTGGGTGTGTCCGAGCCGGCCATTCGACACGCCCTGGTCGCATTGGGTTCCGCCCATGCACGCTTTGAAGCCGATGCTACCAACAATCAATCAGTACAAGACGCGATACCCCAAAATTTTGTACTGCGCCACTACAATGAGGCCATTAAACAATTGAAGTTATATCTCAGCAGAGGATCTCAATCGCTTGAAATCGCTCTGTTGTGTTGTCTGCTGTTCATCTCACTGGAATGCATCTACGGTAATCGATTGCTGGTTATCGATCACCTACAAAACGGACTGAACATGCTCAGATCTTCGTTGATAGAAGACAGGCAGAAAGAAGCATCATCGAACACCGTTGCCAAATCCATCAAGCAGGAGGTTCGGCCACTGTTCCATCGATTGGATTCCCAAACAACCTTGATGGGCTTCTCAGGGTCTAGTCTGTTCAATCACATGGAAAAGTTGTTTTCTCTATCCATACCAAGGTCGTTCGACAGCTTTGACCATGCCAAACGCTCGCTCGACTCGCTTGTTGCTTCAAGTCTTGGCTTCATTCGCACAATCCACGATGGAAAGCATGCAGAAAACGGTTCCATATCTCTCCCGGGACGGACACTGCAAATCCATCTACTGAGCGAGTTCTCCATCTGGAAAAACAGCATGGCCAACTTTGTCAATTCGTGCAGTGTATTCACAGACGAAGACAACAGAACAGAGAAAGCTCTCCGGGTACAGCATACAGCTACCTCTATATGGCTAGCGCGATGCACCGAGGTCGAAGAGACTGGCTTCGATCTTTACCTCTCCGAGTTCGCGACCATTGTCAAATGGTCACGAATCCTAACCACACCAAAACGAGAGCCAAAGGAATACTGCTTGCATTCGAAGCTGGCCTCGCTCTCAGTATCTAATGTGCCGAGATTCTCACTCAACATGAATTACATACCCCCTTTGTATCTTGTGGCCATCAAATGCCGCGATCCAATCACAAGACGCGAAGCCATATCCATCCTCGAAGAGACCAACGGTCGCGAAGGCCTTTGGGACGCCCGCCTGCACGCAAAAGCCGCCAGGAGATTGGTAGAAGTAGAAGAATCCGGTGTGTTGATATTCGAGGGCGCAAAATCTGCATACATGGAACCAGGGCCGCTGATGCGGATGATCGCGGATGGGGAGGTGAGAATGCCACGGCAGAACCCCATTCAAGAGTGTTTCCGCGTCCACGATATGGACCTTAGGAATGTGACCGAAGGGGTGACTGGTACTGTCGATGTCACCTGGCGCATCAATCCAAACGGCCGTCACGCGGAGAAGATACAGTGGACAGAGGTGCTCGAATTCTGAGCAATCTTGTCAAGACGAGATTGGCTCCTATCTGGGAACCATGGAAAGAAGCATAAAACAATATTATGAAATTATATATCTGATCAGATGACATACGAAATAGGTACAAGCATAAACGCAGTACTAATGTTACAATAATATCTCCGGGCCATCATCGTGGCTGGACAGATCTAAGCAAGCTGACCACGAACAGCACCGGGAACAGCCAAGCTTGAGTGAGTGTCAGCAAAGAAGCCAGCAGGGTTCTTCTCGATCTGGCTAATGTGGAAGCCATCGGCAGAATCTTTTCCGTTGGCCATGACACCAGTCTTGAAAGGTCCCTGCAGACAGCCCAAAGAGCGGCGAACACCGTTACCCACGTCGACAGGGTTGGAGAAAGCAATTCTGGGGGGGCCAGAAGCGCCCTTTGTAGCTTCGTGGATGTGAGTGGCTGTCAGGGCGGGAGATTGGTATTCGCCGCGGAAGTTGTAGATTTCGATGTTGTAGCAGATCAGGTTCGTTTCGCTGTTCATGCCGATCTTGAAGAGACCAGAGGCACCGGCAAGACCACCAGTTGGGGTTGTGCCGTTGACGACTTCTCCAGGGACGGCCTTGACTTCATAGTAGGAGGTGAAGGTAAAGGGAGAACCTGCCGTCTTGGGGGCTTCGGGACATTTGGCTGGTGCTGCAGCGCCGCCCTTGGTGTAGTCGACAGACTCCCAACCGCCGGCAGGAGGAGGGTACTCGTGAAGGTTCTCGCCAGTGCTCTTGGGGTAATCGATGGACTCCCACCCACCTGTCAAGAAAAGAAGATCAGTAAGAAATTCTTGTGAGTTCGTGCAAAGATCTCACTACTTACCCTTGGGAGTCCCGTAATGAACATCCGTGGGCAGCGCAGAGACGGCAACGGCAAGCACAGCAATGGTAGCGGCGGTGAACTTCATGTTGGAGGATGTGATTCTTTGTTGATGTATGGTGTTGATTGTTCTGTCGATTGATCAGTGGTCGTGTTGGATTGTTGTCAAGTCGGTGTGATGATCAGTTTCCTTTTCCCACAGGCAGACAGCTATACTTATAGCAATCCACTCTCTCTTCTCAAAGAGTTGCATCTTTGCACTGCCAGCATAGCTACCGTTCTTGTTTACTCTGGCCGAGCATTCCAAGCATCCAAGAACCAAGCACCAGTGAGATGGCTTCACCAAGACGGATTTACCCAAAACATGCCCAAGGCACACGTCAGAATTTTGTTATGCCATATGAGAATATGTTTGCCAAGCGTCATTGGTCTACCAAAAGAGTTTTGGCCCTTGGGGTATGGTTTGGAGGCGTATCCTGAACAGGCTGTTTTTCGGCATCTGAATCAAAGTTGCCAAGGTCGTTGATTCTTGTCAGTCACGGGAGGCATGCTCAGCACTCGAACAAGATATTCTGATGTATCCCGATCGTGCGTCTGTCTGTGTTTGCTGTCGCTGGCTCCTACGTCAATCAATCGATCGCCTTACAATTCGACATTGGTCTCATATTGCTTTTCCATCATCACCACCGAGTCAGGAGTGAGGTTAAATCTTTTTCATCTCCAAACAATCGATATCTTCAGATAGACCTTGGCAGATAGACCTTGGCAGATATGCTGGGCAATGCTATTTTTACCCTCAATCAGTCTACTGGACTACCTTCCGCGAATGTCGTGGGTGGAAAGTCAAGATTAGTAGCAAAGCTCCGAAGGTAGTAAGACAACCAAGCACCAAGCAGGAGAGGTCCACGTCTAGGAGCAGCCAAGGCTATATCGATGTACCAAGGGATCATCATCGCAGGCGCAGGACCTATGTCTCCAGAAAAACGGCCTAGATCAACGAGAAGGCAGAGGTAGAGCAAGGGAAGCAGGGCAAACACCAAGGTATTCGTCTTGGCGACGGTTGGAACCATCGAAAAGGTCCTGCGGGGTGGACTTCTTGGGGATTTCAAATCTTTTGCCCTTCTTCGCTTTGCGGTTTTGGTCCTGGTCTTGTTGATGTCGTGGGCGGCTCATTTCCTTAGGGAAGAACAAGACAAGATAAGAATACCAAGGAAGATCGACCCTTGACGTGTGACCCTTGCTGCGCCCAAGACCTTTCCTTCTTTGGAATGTTGGCTCGGCTTGGCGACCTTCTCTCTCTCGCATACGAGTTATTCTCCAACTTCTGGATGGAGCTTCTGCTCGAACAAGAGGTGCTCGGAAGTATCGGCGGCGTCATTGATTGCGAAGCGCATGACTGGTTGTTGTCTTGGCGATATAGCATGAAATTCCACAGATACCTCAGATGCATGAGGTGTGAGATGCCGAGGCTGCTGACAGCTGAGATTTGGTATGCCTTATGATCCTCCTCATGGTAGCCTACAGTGATCCTCTTAGATGTGTTGGAGATTATCATTGACAATCAAAATACCGACAACCAACTTGAGCTCGAAAGCAACGATTTGTCGAAATCCAGGTCTTAGTCCTCTCCTTCCATCACGCCTTCCTCGCCAACTCTACCAAAGAATGTCACCGTCCTGCTCTGAATCTTCCAAATCCCACTCGCTCCTGCTTCCATGTACGTATTCATCGCTTCCGCCTCTGACACGCAGATCAATTCATCGACATACTTTCCGTATGCGGTCACTTGCTGACCTGCCCATTTCCCTCTACCCAGATGGACGCCAGTGAAATATGTGGTTGCCTTTGCGGTAGCTGTATCGAGGAGTAGATGTTGAGTGGTTAATGCGTGCTGGGTGGTTACTGGCTTTAGTCTGTATTTGATCCAGCATCAGTCTCAAGTCTCCTTCTACGCCCAAAATGCAAACCTACCGTTGCTGGATCCTTTTGCTCAAAGCGTCAGCTCCTAGGATAGGTTCATCGTTGAATGGATAATTTGCAACAACGTCTTTTGCAAATACTCGTTCGAGCAGAGGCCAATCTTTGTTATCTAGAGCGATGCAGTAAAGTGATATGACATTTCTGATGGCATTGTAGTCATGAGAGTTTATTTGGGCGGGCATTGTCGACGAAGCGAAGGATGACCGCTTTTCAATGAGACTGAGGATGCGGGTGGAGAAGGTGTCTGCGTGTATGCAGTTTGATAGTGCTGGTCAGATTGCGTCTTCCAGGTACTGGTGTCAGCAAGTCGAAGTTCTTGGATGGGGTATAGATGCTTGGTTGAGAGAAGCAGTAGGACGTAGTCATCAGCTCTGACATAGGATAACGGGTTGCAAGTAGTACAAGGTTATGGGGTTCTCTTAAATAAAACTAGTGATTTCGGCATCCCCGCCCGGCTCCGCAGCTTTCGGAATTGGAGACGATGATATCCAAGGAAAAATGATGTATACCTCGTGGGATTGGAGTACGAACTTTTTCGTGATTGCGGATTGGTGCGTGGGAAAAGGAGCAGTGAGCAGTGATTTTGTTCATTACAATAAATATACAAAAGCCTGAGCTTTCTCTCTGTCGCTCGAATTCGAAGTTCAATACGATCTACTCCTTGGTAGCAGAGGTACTGCCCTGATAGGTCCAACTGGGCTGTTGAGTGTTGTTTTGCTCCAGATTTGAGACAAACAGTTGGCCATCAGCGGGCAATTCGAAGACACGCATCCTCGAGGTGATTCTGTCATCAACAACAATGCCGTCCAACCACAATCTCTCCTTCTTTTCCTGTTGAGCAGCACCTTCTTCTGACTCGGGGTCGGCTTTGGGCTTTCTGACGCTCTTGTGCCATTCTTTTTCTTCGTGCGATAGATAATCGATATCGGAGGTTTGGAGCTCGCGGTGAGATGCAAGAACAGCGGCAGCGGTGCGAGAGAAGATCTCCTCGGCGACATAGCGACGGGTGAGGAAGCGGTAGATGCGGATGGGGAAATTCCAGAAGCCCAGCAGGTGAGGGAAGGGGATGGCGATAGCCGGACCTAGGGATGAAGGTGTTGATGATGGCAAGAGAGCGCTGGTGTAGGCAGAGGTGGAGATATAGGGATCGGGCTTTGTGAGTTTCGGTTTTGCGGGTTCCTCTTCCTTTGGCGGTTCCGGGAGGGATTCAGGGGTTGTATTCGCAGAGTCGTTGGCGTTTGAGTCGAAGACAATCGAGTTCGAGTCGGTGGTTGTGAACGAGCCTGATGAAGCAGTAGGGGGCGTGTCCTTCATGGTCAAGTCGGTAGCTGTTTTGACAGCGGCATCGCCTAACGAAGGCGCGCCGTCGATGTGCTGCTTGACCTCGTTGACCTCTTCGACCTGGACGGGCTCTTTCAACGGGCCCAGCCAGCCCTCGTGTGTACCACGTAGATATTCCTTCCACGCGTGTCTGCCAATCACGACATCTCCCTTGACGCCGTCTTCATCCACACAGCCGACTCTTTCTCTCTGCTCAGCGACAACCTGCTCCTTGGTGGGCTCGGCAGCGTCATCCTGGACGCCTTCAGCTTTCCACCTGTATCTTCTGATCTTCTCGGCAGCTCCAAAGCGCAAATCCCCCTCTCTTCTGCCTTCGACAACATCCCAATCCATGGCTCCTGCCACCAGGACGGGCTTCACATATTCGTAAAAATGTTCTCTCGCGCTTCTCAGACCGTCTGCTGGTGGTGCTTGTAGGTAGATGGTCATTTTCCTGGGCATTGTCGTGGTAGGGAGTATCTTCTCGGAAAGAGGAGCGACCATGTCGCAGTACTTCTGCTGGAGACGGGCAGTTTCGCGTTTGTCGTAGTAGACTGCTGCTGCGAAGGATCCAGTAACGGAAAGGAAGATCATCCAGTTTCGCGACGGAAGTTTGGCTTTGATGTTGGGAAGGCCTGTGTTTCTCCTACATCAGCGACCACTCTTTTGGCTCTGTCTCTGCGTCTCCTCCTCACATGTACAGCTATCATATCCCAGGGAAAGGTCGTCTTCTTCACATACCCATCATGCGAAAGGCGGGATTGCCCTCTGCTGCCTTGGGCGCAGCCTTTGCGCCATTGCTGACAGTCTGCTCTGCCGTCTTGGCCAGGGGCACTCCAGCTACTTTGTCCGTCATGCTCGAGTTGCTATGTCAAGACAAATCTTGTACAATCATCACATGCTGCTGTCGCTCGAGAATTTCCCCAGCGTCTTCGGCCCTTGGCGCTTATCATGCTCCGTCAATTGCTCAGAACAGGGTCACTCTGTAGACATGCTTCTCCATGCCATGTCAACCTGGCATTACCCTAACATCGGTTTGAATCATCTCTCCGCAGAGATATTCCAATGTCTCGCACAATGCCTGCTCACTATTTTGGTTGTGCCATCGTGGTTTCGTGATTGAGCCGATGTTCTGCTGTCAACACTATGTTTAAAATCCGCGGCTGGCATCCGGGTCGAACGCACGCCAGGCACAATGCATTGTTGTATTGTGAAAGCATGGTTATCTGATTATAACCACCATAATCAGCCATAACTGGTCCCAGTGCGTCGCACAACGTGCTAGAGACCTATCTCTGGGCGGTTACAGCTCGAATCGCTTTTGCCAATTCGATTCCCTTCTCCCACACCTCATCATGCAAGCAGTCAATCACAAGCTTCGACACTTGTTTGCTCTCGTTTCCTGCCACAGTTGTTGTCGTTTTGGTGAATCCTTGCATGATCAACTTGTCGACCATCGAGTCAGTTTGCTGCATATCTACCAATTCATCGTTGACAGATTGTATGAGCAAGACGTTGCCTTGCCAGTTTTGCAATCTGCAGCACAGTTGGCTTGCCATGACCCATATCTCCTCATCTTCACCGAAAGCAGCCGTGACAAACTCTCGATAGGCTGGATGCGTGTGTGTAGCAACTAAAGCAGCTAAGTCGTAGATGCCTTCCATGCACAGCAATGCTACTGGAGGCCGTATGGCGCCAGGCCCGTTGCTCAGAAGAGCGGTGGCTTGCATTGCGAGTGTTGCGCCGCAGCTGTGGCCGCATAAGACATAACGACCTGCCATAATAGACCAAGTGTCTGGCAAGCGAACAGCCCCGCCACTTTTGAGATGAATATCTTCACCAGTATTGGCACCAAGAAAAGACAAAGCGGCGAGGATATCGTTTAGATGTTCTGGGTGTTGAACATTGCGGCTCTCATCTCCTGGAGACGATGGAGAAGTCGGATGCGAGGGATATGGCGATAGGCGATAATCGAGTGACACGAACCCGGCAACATTGTGTGGTTGATCGTCCTCGAGAATCATGTCGAGAGCAGCATTGAGACTCTTACGATCAATCATGGGGTCTCTCCAAGCTCCTCCATGGATATAGCTGGTCGTGAATCAGCCATTCCGAGTCTCACGATAGTTAAGTACCATGATGCTCGCCATGAAAGGAGGGGGATTGGTGATTTCGACGAGAGAAATGTTACGTGATAGAGCTTTGTAGAGTACGAAAGAGTTCCAGAGACACAAGGGTTGAGTTTGATCAAAGAAAAAAGAGGGTGTCACCTACACAAGCCATATTGCCTGTTGGGGGTTTTCAGGCTGTCTCTTGGGCACGCATATGTCGAGCAGATTCAGACGAGTACGTTCATAAGGCACATCAGTCCAGTATCTAGCATGCGCGGACTCATAATGTTCGGCGCTTTGAGAGCTGAAGAGATGCCCAGACAAGGTTGTCGTCATGGTGTTGATCTGGTGCTTGCAAAGAGTGACCAGTCAAAGGGACAGCAGGGTTGCAGCCTGGTGGGGTCACGGTAAAATAATAAGGTTGACCCTGACAGGAACGGGTGTTTGGCAACGGCTCTTTCCACAAAATAAAACAAGGGCGGGTTCAACGAGTATACCAAACTTGTCCTCACAGCTTACCAGGAACCTGATGGTTCGAGACAGATATTGCGAGTGATTGATGCTAATGACTGTCTGAATGTACAAGCAAAAGGCAAGACGTGGACTGGGCTGCGAGAGGCAGGCTCGACGTCATGGTGCATCTGGTGTGGCTGCTGCTTTGGCGGTCGCGCCTGCCACGTCTTTTACAAACCTGAAGTTGCGACTTGCACTGAGAATTGGTTGGTCGAAGCCGCCGCGCTTTCCCTTTGGTTTCCATCTTCACTTGCCTCCCTCCTTCACTCCTTCCTCCCCCGTTGCGCATCGAAATAAGACCTGTGAACCTGCGACTTTCAAAACACAACGCAATCCCTATCTTATTCTTCTCCTCGAGTTTGCAAAACATTCTGGGAACGAACGCCCGGTCAAGGCGCTTGACACCCCAAACCCCACCACACGATCCACAAGCCAAAGCCAACTGCTAGCCACCCTTGTCGAGCTTGTGACGCCTGCCACGCCTATCATCTTGACTGAGCGCTGCCTGACAAGCCTCCCTCTTTCTTCCTCGTCCGACCCTCGACCACCTGACACATCATGTCCGACTACGGTGCATACGACGACCGCCGCCGCTACCGCGAAACTCGAACCCGACCCCGCGAGCGTGGTGATCCGGAGTTCGTCCAGGAAACGACATACATCGAGCGCGGCAAGGGCCCTCCCCCTCGCGACCTGGTCTACCGCCCTCGCGAAGAAAGCGTCGAAGACATCACAAGAGACTTCCCCCCTCCGTCCAGCGATCGTTACGCTCCTCGTGGAGGAAGAAGAGAATACGACAACTACCCTCCACCCCGCCGTGCTCGCAGCCAGGTCGGTCGCAAAGACTACGATGATTACGACGATGATTACGATGTCCCGGTTGCCGCTGCAGCCGCTGCAGGTGCTGGATATGCCGCCGGCCGCGCAAAGGACCGCCGCCGTCATCGTGATCGTCATGACCGCGACTACGACTCGGAAGAATACTCACCTCCCCGCCGTCGTCATGCTGAACGCCGCAAGTCTGGTGTCGGTGAAATCCTGGAAGGCCTTGGGCTTGGTGGAGTCGCTGCTGCTATAACAGGACGCTCTCGCAGTCGAAGCAGATCCAGAGATCGTGACTCCCGTCGTGACAGAGATGGCAGAGCCAGATCACGCCACGGCGGCCGCTATGACTCAGACGAGGACAGCCGCAGTCGCAGCAGATCTAAGGGACGCACCGAACGCAAGTGGGCTCAGGCTGCTCAAGCCGCTCTGGTTGCTGGTGCTGTCGAGGCCTTCCGGTCTCGCAAGGATCCTGGACCATGGACTGGAGAGAAGGGCCGTCGCATTGCCACCGCCGCCATTGGTGCTGGTGGTATCGATGGTCTCGTTGACCGCAACCCTGACAAGAAGACGAAGCGTCATCTGGCTGAAGCCGTCATTGGAGGTCTAGCAGCCAATCGTCTTGCCAATGGCCCTCGCAGTAGAAGTAGAGGTCCTGCTGGCGCCAGGGACGACCCATATGGCCGCTCTCGCAGTCGCTCTCGATCCATCTTTGGCGGGGGCGGTAGAAGCCAGTCGCGTGGTCGTGATGGTCAGGGCGGTGGTGGTGGTGGGCTTGAGAAGCTCGCAGCTGGAGGAGCTCTCGCAGCAGCTGGCAAGGCCATCTACGACCGTGTGCGATCAAAGTCACGTCGTAGGCGCTCTCCTTCGTCCAGCTCTGCAGACTCGTATGTCCCTTCCCGCAATCGCCGTCGCAACAAGGAGCGTAGCTCACCTGCTCAATCAGATACAGGCAGCCGCGCCGTCGCCCAGCGCGGTCGTGATCCAGCCCTCGGCCCTGCCGCAGGTGCAGGTGCCGGCGCTCTCGCTGCTTCGAAAAACAACCGCGGCGCACGTAGCGAGAGTTCGACAAGCAGCAGCACCGATGTCGATGTTCGTCGTAAGCGTATGCGAGGCAAGGAGCTACTCACCGCCGGCCTTGCCACAGTCGCTACCATTCACGCTGCTCATGGAGTTTACTCCAGTATGGAAGCCCATGAGAAGCGTCACAGACTCGTCCAAGAAGGCGAAATGTCCCCCAACGAAGCCCGCAAGAAGCAGACCAAGGCTTGGATTCAAGATGCAGCCGCTGTCGGCATTGCTGCCTTGGGTATCAAGGGTGCTTTCAGCGAGTGGAAGGAAATGAATGAGCATAGGTTTGTTGACCTGATTGTATAATTGTCGAACTTGACTAACGTTCTTCAACAGACGCGAGATTCACGAGTTGGAGAAGAGAAAGGCCTTCAAGCAAAAGCGTCGCGAGAAACAGGACAGAGAAGCACGTCGTGCACAAGAGGAGAGCCTCTACCGTATGCTTCCCCTGTTGCAGCAACAACAACAACAACAACAACAACAACAACAACAGCAACAGCAGGCTGGAGCAATGCCCATGCAGCCTGGAAACCAGATGATGTACTCCAGTAACCTTCCACCTCCACCGCCTGGACCCCCTCCTGCTGCGAGGTATTAGGAGCGACCTCCGGCCATACGAGGGATCTTGAAACCCACATCCGAGGACCGACAGATAACGAAACTCCGTTGAGTAGAGGAAGCACGCATCTTGCACAGTCCGATCCTCTTTATTTTCACCTTTTCATTCTCGGCCTTTCTACGTATTTGCTTCGGAAGTCTGCTCTCTTCGCTTTTTATGACCTTTGACGAACTCGACAACGACAGAGCTTTTGCACTTGATTACGGTTTCTGGCGAGCACAAACACGAACGGAATGGCAACGGGTTGAAAGACAGCAGGCCGATTCCCACATTTTCTTAATTCTTTTCCTTTGCACACTACGATGTCTACGATTAGCACGAGGAAGCAGAAAAGCTCCGACACATGATTCCCCCTTTCTTCCTGAGCAGCGAGAGCATAATTATGAATCAACGAAATCGAATGGCATAGAAAGCTTGTCCCTGTTCATGTCGATGTTACGCGCGTGATGCATGTGGACGAGAGGTGGTGGTCGTGTCAAATGGTGGGTGGTGAGAGGGCAAGAAAAAGCCGGATCATGGTGTCAAGTTCTGTCCTTGGCTAGCGGAAAACGGTGCAGCTTGTTGAACAATGGATGGAGACATGTCGCAGAAGACAAGAGGCTGGTAGGATGAGGACACGGTGGCAGAGGTACTCGGACGAATGAACGACGTCAAGACCACGCAGAGGAATGGCTGGTCGAGAGAGCATCGAAACTTGCCCCCACTCAGGCAGCTCGTTATGGTTGAGAGATGTGGACTTGCCAAACCACACTACTCACCACTTTTGGAAGAACGAGGCACGAACAATACGAACACTGACCACCCGACGAGACGTGCTCGAGCTGGCGAGCGTGTTGAAGCTGGGGAAGAGAAAGATTGGAGGCGGTGAAAATCTGACCTTCTCGACGGCAATTGAGAGATTGGGAGAGGGGTGGGGCCACTTTTTGTTGGCTGCTTGGACTTTACATACTCGATACACTCTGCTCTCCTTCCTTCCTTCCTCTCTCACCTCTCTCTCTCCCAACCCATCTCCCATCCCCTCTTTTCCATACCATCAACATGAGTGCTCCCGCCCAGAAGTTCAAGGTCGCCGACCTCAGCTTGGCCGCTTTCGGTCGTCGCGAAATTGAACTCGCCGAACACGAGATGCCCGGTCTCATGGCCACCCGCGAAAAGTATGCCGAGGAGCAGCCCCTCAAGGGCGCCCGCATCGCCGGTTGCTTGCACATGAGTATGTCGTTCGCTTGAAGAGAAGGCCGAACTGAAGCTGACCCGCGCCTTCACAGCCATCCAGACTGCCGTCCTCATCGAGACCCTCAAGGCCCTCGGTGCCGAGCTCACCTGGTCATCCTGCAACATTTTCTCCACCCAGGACCACGCCGCTGCCGCCATCGCCGCCGGTGGTACCCCCGTCTTCGCCTGGAAGGGTGAGACCGAGGAGGAGTACGAGTGGTGCCTCGAGCAGCAGCTCACCTCTTTCCCCTCGGGCAAGTCTCTCAACTTGATCCTCGACGACGGTGGTGACCTTACTGCCCTTGTCCACAAGAAGTACCCCGAGATGCTCAAGGACTGCTACGGTGTCTCCGAGGAGACCACCACCGGTGTCCACCACCTCTACAAGATGCTCAAGAACAAGGGCCTCCTTGTTCCCGCCATCAACGTCAACGACTCCGTCACCAAGTCCAAGTTCGACAACCTTTACGGCTGCCGCGAGTCGCTCGTCGACGGTATCAAGCGTGCCACCGATGTCATGATCGCTGGTAAGGTCGCCGTTGTCGCTGGTTTCGGTGATGTCGGCAAGGGTTGTGCCCAGGCTCTCCACGCCATGGGTGCCCGCGTTCTCGTTACTGAGATCGACCCCATCAACGCCCTGCAGGCCGCCGTCTCCGGCTACCAGGTCACCACCATGGAGAAGGCCGCTTCCGTCGGTCAAATCTTCGTCACCACCACCGGCTGCCGTGACATTCTCGTTGGCAAGCACTTCGAGGCCATGCCCGAGAACGCCATTGTCTGCAACATTGGTCACTTCGACATTGAGATCGACGTTGCCTGGTTGAAGAAGAACGCCACCTCGGTCCAGAACATCAAGCCCCAGGTCGACCGTTTCCTCATGCCTTCCGGCCGTCACATCATCCTCCTCGCCGAGGGTCGTCTCGTCAACCTTGGTTGTGCCACCGGCCACTCTTCCTTCGTCATGTCCTGCTCCTTCGCCAACCAGGTCCTTGCCCAGATCATGCTGTTCAAGGCTGGTGACGAGGCCTTTGGCAAGAAGTACGTTGAGTTCGCCCGCGCTGGCGAGGGTGAGGGTGTTGGTGAGCTCAAGAACGGCGTCATGCCCGTCGGTGTCTACGTCCTGCCCAAGATCCTCGACGAGCAGGTCGCTCTTCTCCACCTCGAGCACGTCAACGCCGAGCTCTCCACCCTCACCGACGTCCAGGCCGAGTACCTCGGTCTCCCTGTCGAGGGTCCCTTCAAGAGCGACATGTACAGATACTAGATGCTTTTCTAGTGCTGTCTGCCGCCTCTTCTTTTTTCTCTCCACAGCATTTCCCGTTTCACAACTTTTCTGCATAGCATGGAGGGCACTGCTTGCCACAGCAGTCGCCCCTCTCTGATATTCTTCTTTGGTCTTTTCTCTCTCAACACGACAAGGGGTGCTTATGATGATTCAACATGTGCAATGATACCAGGCGGGACAAAGTAACAAGACAAAAAGGGGGACTTTTGATGTGATGGATATCTCTTCTTTACAAGTTCGCAACTCCATTTTCAACTTCTCTCCCCCCCTTTTTAGAAGGATGGAACCCGCATTTCAACTGCGTGGTCAAAAGTAAAATTCGATACAGATTACAATAGAATCAAAACTTCTTACATCTGATGACGCTGTTCATGCTCTGCTTCTTGTCCTCTTGTGTTGTTCCTGTCTTCTTGATGCACTGTCGAACATGATACCGATGGGCTGTTGCTCTACCGTTGGTTGCTCTGGCACATGCTCGTCAAGAACAAAAGAACAGAGTGTGAGGTTCAGAGGTCATCTTCGTAGCGTGACAACACTCCGGAGGACAAGCAAAGACACAGGATAGAGATAAGAATAAAGAATGTTTCAATTGATTAATTATATCAAGTATGTATCGAGCTCGGGTTTCGTTCGTGTCCAGTAGAAAGGGAAGTACAAGAAAAGAAGATACAAATCATGGAAAAAGGTCCACAGCGGCTGCAATCCCTCTGCCTCTGTGGGCCGTCCATCAATGCCGATATGAACAAAACGAATGTGATCCAAAGAAGAGATAATTGATGGTCGTCGCCCGTTCTGCGTGCAGTTTTGTCGACGCTCGTGTTGAATAGATAAGAATATGTCGTGATAGGTCGTATAATTCGTGAGAGGTCTCGCTCTGATTCTTGCCGGTGGATCTCTGAAACGGTCGAGCTTGAAAAGTGGTTGGTAATGTTAATCACTGGCAGACATGCTGGCGTCGACATTCCAGAATATGAAAGGGCCAGAGTATTCGTCTTCATCACCGGATGGGTGCCACCAGCGTCCAAGCATGACCATGCCTCCAGGCAATACGACGCCTTCGTAGGCCCACAAGGAGTTGAAGTCCATGTCACCATGCTCATCCTTCCAATACTTCATCATGGTCATGCGATGCCAGCCTGGGATGCCATGTTGAGGCGGCAAGGGGTTGAAGTAGCCAGATGCCAGGAAGCCTTCGCTAGCGTCTTCGCCTCTACCTTTGAAGCAGAAAGATACTGGTTCACCCTCTGGCAAAATGTGAGGGCCGGTGACTCGTCTTTGAGCTCGTGTGGTGGCTGTACGATACCGGATCTTTGTGCGAGACTTTAGGATTTGTTCGAAGATTGCGGGCCAGTGGTCAAGGTCCTCCTTGGGAAAGTCGAGGAATAGGTCCTATCACTATGTCAGTAGTGTTGACTGACAGACCGCAGGATGTAATTCACCTGGAAAGGCTGGCCAGTACCATCGCCACTCATGTGGTCTGGAATCGGATAGTCTTCGTTCTGTCCGTCGCGTATGGAAACAATCTCATCATGGTCGACGTAGGCGTAGCTGCCCTTCCAGTGCTTGCCGAGTCTCAAAGGTGTGGTTGACAAGGGCTTTGTCCAGCACTGCGGGCGCTCTGCCACAGCCAGATCGTCGTAGCGAAGATGAGTCAATTCGTGTTGGTTCAGCAGGTGGTTCTTGAAGAAATTTGCGACGTGCAAGGCCCACTCAATATCGATTTCTTGACAGTTGGGACCTTTGAAGATGGGACGTATGGAGTTCTGTGCGTACACCAAGGATTGCGAGTCGGAGAAGCCCCATGCTTTGGCGATCCTTGAGGTGGGCGAAGCAGTCAAGGACAAATGAGTCAGGATGAGTTGTATTGTGAGCAAGACAGGACTGGGTATCGACTTCTTGCCTCTGACATATGGGCGGCGGAAGACGCATTCAAGCAGACCAGTGGCTCCGGTGATGGCTTCGAGACGATCCATGTTGTGAGAGTGAACTGAAACTTGCTTGGACGTATGAGGCTTGATGTTGAATGACTCTGGAAATTATGTCAGTGACATGGTCGACGAGTGGAAGTGCATAAACGCACCATTGATCAGGTCTCTCATCATGTATAGACATTGCATCTCCTTCTGGCTGTTCCCAGCTTGGAAGTCAAACCTTTGACGTTCGATGCACTTGCGACACTGGTACTGCTTCTTGAACCACTCGTTGACGACAGAGCGTTCGCCAGTAGGGAAGTCCTGGGGAGGGTCGTAGCTGTCGAGGTATCGAGTGCGCCAGAAGGATCCTTCGTCTTCATCGAGAGCATGCTTAGTCGATCTGCAGAGGAGTCGGTAGGTTGCTATTGACTTGTCGTCGATATAGCTGGCGATAGACTGTCGGATCTGAAGTGCACGATTAGTGTATGAAAGCTTGATATTGGAACACCGATCTCTCAAGTTGACAATCACAAAAGGAAAGGCATACCTCGACTGGCAGGATTTCAAAGGCACCTGAGAATTTGGATGGGACTTTCTGCTTTCTGACGTGAATGTGTGATCGAGGCTTGCGTGTTGGACGAGACATTGTCGATATGCTATGGTGGGTAATGTATGAGTAGCGAAGGTGTTTAAAGTCCTTGAGGGTCGGATCGTGTTGAAGTATTGTGATCTGGAAGGAAAGGAGAAAGGAAGCTGGTGTTGAAGAAGGAAAGAAGAGATTAGGAGGCTGTCTTTGAACAAGGAAACAGCTGCTGTGACTGTTGCCAGAGAGTGAAGGTGAATATGATGGTCGACGAGAGTGAAGCGTGCCTTCCAAATTCTCGACTCGTTTTCGAGGAAAGTGACCACCACTCTCAGAATTCAGAAAAGCTGTGACGATCACGACGATGATGCCGAGATGACAGTAGCGAAGTCCGGGTTTGGAAGTGATGAAGGATGGATGTTCGGTCTTTGGCTCGTAGCAGTCTTGCGGTTCCTACCTTGGGCAAAAGAGACAAGTCGGTTGTTTCGACACAAGTCTTCGTCAGTGTAAAAAGTTGTGAGCAGAGAGTCCAGCATCAGAGAGAAAAAGAAGCCTAGAATAAAGCTGATAGATGACGGCCGACGTATAAGGAGGAAAAAGAGAACACTGCTGGGTATTTTTGAGAGATACATAGCGAACACCAACATGAAAAAATATGCCTACACTCATTTGCTCAGCTTCTCCAGCAGGATTTTTGCACCTGCGTTGCCCTTCGGCCCATCGTTCGTCTTCTTCTTCTTTTTGCTTTGTTGATCATCTGACTCGACGGGTGCCTTCTTCGAAGGAGCATTCTCACCCTTGGCTGCCTTCTCCAAAGTCTTCTTGCCCTTCGAAAGCTCGTCGCGAACGACCTTCTTGTTGGCATCGCTGACGTCTTCACTCTCGAGCAATTGTACAACGACGAAACTTGAAGGGCTCGTTGCCCATTCGACGAACTTGCCCTTGAGCGACTTGAACAGCATATCGCCGAAACCAAGACGAGGCTCAACCAACTTGACCGTCTTTGTTTGGGGATCGAACTTGCCACCACTGACCAATGCTCTCAACATCTTGCCACCAGCAGCATTTTGTGCAATATGCCCTTCTGATGTCACATCACCTTCGGTCAAAGCCACAACAGCCTCGCAAGCTGCCTTCTTGTCGCCTTGAGCCTCCAGGAGGACCTCACTAATGTATTGACAACCGAATCCAACACTTGCGAGATCAGCGGCGCGGCTTTGAATGATAGGAAGCAGGTAGGGTGACATGTATGCAATGAGTTCTGAACGACGGATTTCAGGGTTCTTCTTGGAGGTGACCTCACGGACGGAGTGTACCTCGGAAATGATGTTCTTCTGAACGTCGGAGACCAACCACTTGGCTTGTCCAGCAAGGGGGTAAAGTAGCGGGATACGGGCAGTCAGATGCGAGATGAGATCGACAAGACGATTCTCGCGTTCGGCTTCATCCTTGATGTTCTCTCCCAGCAACTCTGGGAACAGAGCCTTGGCGGTCATCTTTGTGTCGTCGACGGTATCCATGGCGGCAAGCAAAACAGTGTGTGCGTTGGGGTCCAGAGCCATCATCTCGACGGCATCCTTGTAAACACGTAGAATGAGCTTGCGGTCCTTTGCGGTTCCGTAACCAAGAGCCAGACACACAACACGGCTGCCATTCTTTGTGAAAGCCAGGTTCTTGAGTAGGTCACCACCATTCTCCTCGTCCAGATCTGATTTGAGCAGCTCAAGGAATTCGGCGGCCTCAGGCGTGCCAGGGGTTGTGTTGAGGAAGTATTGGAGCATGGCGTCGTGCAGCATGGTGAAACCAGTCATCTTCTTTTGCACAAGCTGGTTGATGAGTTGTTGGAGGTATTGCATCATGGGCTTCTTCTTCTCGGGGCTTTCCTCCAGAATGGCCTTGAGATCGGCCGTGACCTTCTCGTCGGTCTGGCCTTGTGCGGCCTTGGTCTTGCCAAAGATGGCGTACTCGGCACCGTACCACTCGCGGAGCATGAGGGCCTTTTGTGAAGAGGTGGCGACCTGGCGGTAGATGTCGTCGACGATCCAGGCGGCTTCGGGGTGGTTGATCAGGCGACGGACGTGACCGTAGAACTGAGGAACGACCATGTTGCGGATTTCGGCATCTCTGCAAGGTCATGTTAGTCCAGAAAGACGTGAAGGAAGAGGGACCAAACAAACCCTTCGACGACCATCTTGGCGACCAAGAACTTTCCGTACTTGCTCTCGGCCAGCTCGCGCATGTCGGTACGCAGCTCAGTGACGATTTGTTTCCTTTGTTGCATGTTGGCATATTTGAGGGCGCATTGGATGACACGCACGCTGTCGTGCTTGAAGACAAAGTCGCGGACTCTGCCAGTGATGATTTCGAACAGCTCGCCGACCAGAGCCTTGCGCTCCTCGGTAGGCACATGTGACTTTCTGCGCAGTCTCTCCCAGATCTTCTTGCTGCGGCCGATGATGTCTGCGTTGGGTTTGGCGGCTTTGCGCTCTTTTGCTAGAGCGCGTTGGGCAGCGTGTGCCTCTGCTGATGATTGTCCAGCTGCAGGTTGTGTCAGCACAGTCTTTGTCTGCTCGCTCTTGTCCTTGACGTACTTCTGATCTTCTTGTCGTCCGACTCGCTGTTTCCGCCCTCGAGTTCCACGCCAGACATGGCATCGCCCTCTCCGTCCAGCTCATCGTCGTCTTCGTCCTCGCTCGACTCGTCGGATTCGGGGGTGGCTTCTTTGATCGGGGCGGCCTTCTTCTTGATCGAGCCTGTCGAGGCCAGCTTCTGCTTCTTTTCTACGGCGGCAACAGCCTTGGGTGCTTCCTTGCGCTTGATTCCAACCATTCTGTGGGGCGAAATGTGTTTTGAAAATGTATTTGGTGGAGGAACAACTCTCTCTGGTTAAAAAATCACATTGAGAATTTCGTCGCGGCATTTAACTCCGTATTATCTCCGCTCCTGCCTTTGCTTGTTGCTTGTCCCTTTCCCCACACTCTGACCATTTTCAACGCCCTTGCTGTCGGCCATCTGAGCCTCATGACTAGGAGTACATCTGCTGTGACTTCTTGAGGCGTTCAAACTCGAGCTGGACATTGTCTTCGATCGAGAGGCGCTCGAGGACACGCTGTCTGAGTATGAACATACGCTTCTCGTCCAGGTCATGCTTGCCGCCCTTGCCATACACGATGTCTTCAGGCAGACATTTTCCACTACGCTCCTTGGTCAGTTGGTAGAACGTCGTCTCCAAGGTCAATCTGTGTGCCTGCGAGATATCGTCCATAAGGTCACGCATTCTGGCTTGATCCTTCTGTACAGCATGCATTAGTCCGGCACTTGTCATCATCACGTCTCGATGACTTACCAGGTCGTTCTCGATGATGCCAGTCTTGTTGCGAACTTCACCCAGCTGCTTGATCAAATTCTCGACATCAACGGCACTGTTGAATTTGTTGCTCGTAGGAATCTCCTCATTACTGGTTCCGTAGTGGACCTCCTCAGCCAGGCGATCGATCTTGCTCTGGAGCTTGAAGATGGCGTCTGTAGTTGCGTCCATCTTGAAAAGACTGGTCTTCGGTCCCGACTTTTCATTGCTACGAAGTCCAGCATTGATAGTGCTCAGACCGTCCAGCTTGCGGTGTAGATCATTCATGGTATTGGTCACGGTGTCCATGTTGGTCTGATGGGCGACCAAAGTTTCTCCAATCTTTTGTAGGTACGACTTGTGCGACTCTTGAGTTTTCTCGAGCTTCTCAATGCTAAGCTTGAGTTGCGGAACTGGAAACGTCAGCAAGGGTTCAATCAAAAGAATGCGTGGCGACTTACCTCCTTGAGCCTCTTGAGCGTTGACATCTATGCTGCGCTTGCAAACATCGAGCCTGTTGTGATGCAGCCCCACCTGGTTCTTGAGCTCGGCGACATCGCGACGAAGGCCATTGATTGTCTGATCGCTCTCGGCCTTCTCCTTCTCAAGAGCTGCACGCTGGGACATCAACTCACTGACCTGGTCAGTCAAGCGGAGGAGCTTAGTGTGCATCGCCAGCTGGTTCTGTTCTAGCTGTTCGTTGCGTGCGCGCTCGAGCAGCTGCTCATCCTGCGCAAGTCAGCGAAGCTCAAAGAGTTATCTACATGGCGAGCACTCACATCAGATCTCTTCTTTGGTTCGTACTTAACAAGCGAATGATTATGGGTGGAGAGCTCGCGTGTGCCGTTGCTCATGATGGGGGCTGAAGCAGGCACGAAGCTGTTGCGCAGACTTCCGTAGATGCTCTCCAGATCCTTGCCATTGCTGTTGGAGGCAGACTGGAACTTGTAGTGAGGGGCGCGAGCGTTCATATTCGCTAGTGCCCACCTCTGGCGGTTAAGTTGACAAGTTCAGGACTGACGTGTTGGTGGAGGTAGAGAATCGAGGAAAGAGCGTGCGTGTTGACTCTAGTTCGTGGCAGTGACGCGCTTGCTAACGGAACCATCACCACAACCAAACAAACGAATCTGAGTCAACTCACCAACAACGACAACACGACGGAAAAAGCCAAGGAGGTACGGAAGAATCGATTGGAACTTCCCTGACGAAACCTGAGCACCTTGATGAGATCTAAACGAGCTTCGTCTCAAACTCGGACTGTGTTCGCAAGGAGTTTCAAGACAATATCTCTTAGTGGATCTTGCTCCAACGCGACTATGTATGTAATCTGCACTGAATCTTGGGGACAGAAATGTGCCCTACATCAAGTCGGACCCGGGCAAAAGAATCACAGGTCTGACGGATTGGGGTTCTGTTACTCACATCCCTTCCATCCATCTTCTCCTCCAGCCTCTGACAATGACCTGACTACCTTTCCACAGGAGCGCGTCTATCAAGAGACCATCTGACAAGCTGATGGATTGGTTGAAAAGACTGATGAAAGTATTAGTTGATGCAGGGATTCGAACTCGAGCACTTGTGGTGTTGATTGTCGCTGATATTGTTGTAGTCACTGCCAAGATGAAGGTTAGCTTTGATAATACGATGCTAACCGTCAGACCAGATGTGACTATTGCGGGAAATGGCAGAACTTGCTATATAGACCGTCAATAATGCTTATGCGAAGGATCTCACCAAATGCTACCCGAGCACCTCGTGAATACCAGCAAACTATGGCCAGCAGTGCACAGTCCCTGCGATTCAATACTCACGTCACCCCTGGAAGAAAATCTCGATAGCTTGTGAAGTGGTATTAGTTACGTTTCTATCATCGTGTAACTGCTTCAGGGAACACGGTTCCTGTCAGCTCATCCAACAGCGTGAACACCAGATGTGTACTGTATCAACGTTAGTAACCTGTCTTCCTAGACAAAAAGCTATCAGGCGAGGAAGGGAAAGCGAACTTACTTCAACCGCTGGTTATTCAGCATTGCAAACACTTTCCTGCTCGCCGCCTGAGCATTTTGTCTTCCGACCACACTTCCTGCCAAATCCGGCACCAACGTCGCCAGCAAGAGCCCAGCTTCTTTCTGACTAGCCGCTTTTTGCACCGCTGTTCGCGGAACACCGCCTTGTTTCATTTGACCGTCTGGCCACATGATATTCTTGACGAGATCTAGATAGCGAAGTATCGAGTCTTCCTGTCCGAACCCTTTCGCTGCATCACGGACTTTGCGCTCGATGGTACCCCCGAGGAGTTGATGCAACACCACAACTACGGCACGTCCTCGCAGCCAGCTGGTGCCTTTTTGAAGTTCGAAGATCTCTAAGAAGATGTCGCAGATCGGCTTGACGAACGGTTCTGCTTCTCGGTCTTCGAAAGCATTGATTTCGGCTGCGGCTTCTGCAGCGTGGGCTGGATCCGATGAGAACTCAGGGGCATTGGGATTCAATGGTACCCCGCTCATCTGCGCCGTCGCTGCTGAGATTAGATTCTGACCGGCGACCGAGAGTTGATCAAGGACTGGAATGTTGCCCAAAAATTCTTCCATGCCGTCTGTGACTGAGTCATAGATTCTTGTCACAAAGTCTTTCTCATCGATTTGACTGCCATTAGCATTTGTTGTGATTCGTGATTGAGACAAGAAAGCGCGAAGTTCTCTACTACGGCAGATGGCCGGGATTAGAAGCAGCGCCTACAACTCGTTAGTAGCTATCGAAATCATCATGTTCCAATAACCACTTGCCTTAAGGTATTTCTCAAGGATGACCCTTCGCTTTTGCAAAAAGTCTTTCTGTAATGTGAACAGTGTTTGTCGCCGTGGGAACTCGAGATTTCTGACAGCAGGGAACCTCTCTCGAAGACGCTTGTTCAACTCGTGGAACTCGCTGTATCGTCTAGTCACCATCCACACTGCAGCAGGCATCTGGTCACCTGCTTGACGTCGAACTTCGATGACATCTTGATCCAGTCAGCAATGCTTCTATGGGGAAGGAACAAACAACACTTACAAAGCGCAAACTCGTGACCGTCCTCTTCTCTCCCTACCATGATCGACTTGATGTTGACAGCAGCTCTTCCGTACAAGCTATTGTCGCTTTCCTGAATAGTATACTGTTGTTTCTGCATCTCTTTGCGGTGTATTTCTCTTGCTAAACTCTGCTTCGACTTGCGCAGGATGCGCAGTTCAGCTGCGTTATTCGTCAACTCAGCCTTCTTTGTTAACGAATCTAGAATGGCATCTTGAGCCGTCAGTCGATCAATGTCTGCATTGAGAGTGCTGATAGCCTCTGTGAGTCCAAGATCACCAGGCGCGGCCTCGTGGATGTCTTCATCCACCAGTTTGTCTGCTAAGTCAGAATCCTCTTTTTCATCCTCAGCAAACTTCTCCTCTTCACCAAACAGGTCATCCTCAAAGACTCCTTTACTTGATACTGCTCCCACTAAACCTAGAGAAGCAATACTAGGTTTGGATCTTGTTTGGGCTAGAGTAGGTCTTGCACCGTCTTGGGAGGTTCTTGGCGATTCATTACTCACGCCTAGATTCTCCGAGGAAAGAATCGAACCGTTGTCTGGTTCGTCCATGATTTCGTTCAGAGCAGCTTGCATAGCATCAACAACTTGGGCGGAGTCATCCTGATGTTGGTCGCCCTCGAGATCTAAATCCATGCTACTGAGTGCAGAGACAGATCGAGTCATACGTTCATCTTCGACATCGTCATCAAATAATGGTCGAGGTCTCCCACCATCTATTGACTGCCGTACAGGACTGGCGACAACACTGGGTTTGATGAAGCTCTTCAGATCGCTAGACGACATAGCCGGCCTTCGGAGCTCGGGCGCCCGAGGCGACTTGGGTGAAAGTATAGCCGCTGGTCGAGCTTCTCGGTGCAGCGGTCGATCTCTTTCTCCACCAACCGACAATGATCTCGACAGCTCCGGATAACCTTCAGAGTTGGCTGACATGATCGAGCTCTCTTCCGTGGCAAGCCACTTGTAGAATAAGTCTGACTTTCTGAAGTTGTCAAAATGCTGTTCTTTCATCTCTTCAAAGACGGACGTTTGCGCGCGAAGGACGGCACGTCGAGCAGAAACATAAAGGCGAGCATCTGCTGATTTACCAGCTCTTAGAAAGTCTCGAACTGTCTGCCTGTCGTGATCGGGTACATTGAGCTCGGGTTTCGTGAGATAGGCTTCATACATCTGCTCCAGATCAATTCTATCTGAGGGGGTCCAAGGGGTGTCTTGAAGCTCCTGCTCTGGCTCATCGTTATCTGCCTCGAGAGGGTTACGGAAACCGTCCACCACGATCCAAAACTGCACGAGACGCATGCGGCCTTTCCTGTCCATAAACTCCATAAAGTACGAAAGGCCGGATGCATTGTGCAGAACTTCATCTAGAGAGGCTTGACTCAACCTCGACCTTTGCTCAACACTGGAGGTGGAAGCTTTTACAGTCAGTTTGGGTCTAGAAGTACCTCCAGCAGTAAAGTGGGCGATCTTCTGATCCAGAATGCGACGTCCAGATTCCAGGCGACGGAGATAGACGGGATCTTGCTCAGGGCCTGAAGTAGCCTTTCGAACTTGACTGGAAATTTCACTGCGAAAGCGCCTAGCGTCGGACAGGGTAGCACAATTGCGGGTCGCACGAATAAACCTCTCGAATTGTCTTTCGTTGTCGTTTGGCCTGAGGCGAGGGAACTGACCAGCTTTGGGATTCTGAGGGGTGGGCACAGCATGCTCATCTAGTGCAGCTCGTAGTTTGCGAACAGACTTGCGATCTTGAAGCATGGTACGTCCAGAGTTTTCAATGAGTTGATTGAAGAAATCGGGGTCGGATAGCATCAATACGATAGGGGTGAGGACAGCACAGGCGACAATTTCCTTGACCAGTGTGGATACAGCTGCACTGGTCTTCATGTACTCGGGCATGACCAGGGGTAGTATTTTGGAAACCAAGCGACGCAGATGAGTCTGCTGCAGAAGTTTGGTGTCGGAGAAGGCAAGAGCTGCGGCTGGATGAAGCTTGCCGTCTCTAAACTTGGCAGCGATAGCAAGATCCAACTCTTCAGACTCGGTCATGTCGCGAGACAGATTCTTGCCTCTGACGATTCGCTCGGCATTGTAGAAGTCGCGCATATGGTGCGTCAAGATTGGGACGATCCTGGCGACAGCGAGTTCGACCATGTCGAGTTGTTGGGTCCTCCTGCGCACATTGTCCAGGACTTGTCTGATGGCACGATCCACCTCGTTCTGGAAGAGCGGTCGAAGACTGATGTTCTTGTACCATACGGTGATGAAGTCGCGGAGGACATAGTCCAGTAAGCCGTCGATGCTCAGCGAGACGTTTGCCGACGAAGGGTAGATTGGCGTCTTGTCGTATCGTGAGCGCGTCTTGAGGGCAGCCCTCTCTTGCTTCCAGAGCGCAGGGGTGACGAAGGCCGGCGGTTTGATGGTAGTCGCATTGTTGTAGCGATAGTTGGCACCTTTGGACGAGGTTACGAGGAGGAATGCGAGGCCGGCGAGGGTTACGAGACAACCAGTGACAAAGGCGTAGGGGATCCAGCGGAACGACGGCACCCAGTGCGTGAGCAGCAACCACGAGACGAGAGCGGCCAGACCTGCCGTGATCACATCCTTCTTCTCCAGGCCCATGGCGCTACCAATTCATGCTGCAGTGCATGTCAATTGTCGTCTGTTTACAATTCCCACGCCCACACCCAGCGATTCATCCAGCACCCCAAGCCCCGGATCTGCAACGTGCCGCACACCGTCATGGCGCAGTGCGGGTCAAAGTCTATTCATCGACTGTATAACAACATATTCTCCTGCAGGCACGCACATGTTACAGGATGCTTGACCGAGACAAACAGACCCTGCACAGAGGGCAACAGAATGGTATAACTAATGCTGAATCTACATGTCCTCGTCGTCTGCTCCCAGCAGCTTGGCATAGTCGTCCATCGACGCGAATGTCGGCAGGTGCTTGAGCTTTCTCTTCTTTTTCTTCTTCTCGTCCGATTTCTCCTTCTTTTCGTCCTTCTCTTCCGTATCGTCTCCCAGGCCTTCAAAGTCAGATGGCAGGTCTTCGTCGTCGCCAAGCATGGCGTCTTCGTCACCGCTCTCCAGTCCTTCGAAGCCATCATCTTCCAGATCCTCGTCCATGTCATCTCCCAAGTCTGCCTCATCCATGTCGTCTTCGGCAAACTCGCCAATCTCGACACCAGCATCGCCCTCCTCGCTGTCTGAGTAGCCTTCTTCGAGGTCTTCCATATCGAGGTCGTCATCATCGTCGTCCTCGTCTCCCTCGATCTCGGGCCTTGACTCGACAAGAGCTTTCCAGATTTCATCCTCGTCAGCATCACTCTCGGCGTCGCTGTCAGCGGCATCCTTCTGCTTCTTCTTGTCCTTCTTAGTAGGCTTGGCGTTGTTGACCTTGGTGAAGTAGTCGTGGAAGAAGACCTCGTCGGCTGCGACGTCTTCGACCTTCTTTTTCCAGAAGGCGTCCGAGTTGAGTGGAATGCGATGAGTGGGGTCGGCACGGTCCTTGATAAGCACGTCTGCTGCATTTGATCCCGACATAGGTTGCATGATGGATGCTCCGCGCGTCGTTGTGGCCCCCTTGGTCTTTGCGTTGCGGTAAACAAAGCGGTCCAGGAAGTGCATCATTGTGTGCTTGGTAGGGTCGGGCTTGGGTGGTAATGTTGTTTGGTTCACCAATGCTTCGGCAAAGATTGCGACCGATGGATGGAAGTGAGAAAGTAGAGGCAAGATTTCCCACAGTGCACTGCGGTCGGCGTTGCTGTGTTCTGGGTTTCTCTTGCGTGCATCATAGCGTACTGCAGGAGCCGTCTGTTCCCGTGTCGACTCCTCGGGTTTGGCCTCTCCGTCCTCGGGTGCGTCGACAAAGTGTTCCTCTTCGTCCTCGGGATCGGCTTCAGGCTCGCGGATCATGTTCCTGATGGTGGGGAAAGTAACCTCGAGCTCGCTGATCAAGTACAGAACGCCGCAGACGAACGGCGCTTCGTGAAGGGTGATTGTCTGTAACAAACGCTTGACGAAAGCCTGTACGCGCTTGACGTTGACATCGGATTTGAGCGACTTGAATAGAAGGTTGAGGTACATGATTTGCTTGGAGGAAGTGATGAGGCGGGGGTCAAGAAGGGATTCGTAGAGAGTACGGTAGAATCTGTCGGCGGAGAAGTGTTTGGTAGCAGAGATTTGTTGGATCAGCATCAAGGCCTGGATACTGGTGTTGAAGTTGGACGAGTGGGTGACGCGGAAAATGGTGTCGAGGTGCTGCTCGAAGGTAGGGTCGTCTGTTTTGGCGAAGGGGAAAGCACGGTTGACACCAGTCAAGACTGCAGTAACCATTTTCTCGTTGAGCTCGCTGTCGGCAGCGTCGGCCTGTTCCAAAGCCTTTGCCTTCTTCGCAGCCATCTTTCCACCCTTTCCACCACCACCTTGCATCTTCTGGGCCTTGGCCTTGGCGTGTGATCTAGGCTTCAAGAATTGAATGAAAAGTCCAAAGTAGATATCGAGTAGCTTGTTGGCCACTTCGGGCTCCTTGACGCTGAGAATGGTTTGGTTAAGGGTGATGATGGAGTAGTACTTTGCGTGTGCAGCTTGTCCAGGGCGGAAAAGCGACTCGGTCTCGATGGCGTTGACAATGATACTCTTCATGGCCGGGTGGGTGTTTTCCAGCTGGAGCAAAAGATAAGAGGTGCGAGAGGCGATCTTCTTGTCCTTGTCACCGAGCTTGTTCACCAACAACCTCAAAAGATTCTCTTCCTGTTCGGGCTTGTCTCTCAACAACTCCCAGACATATGTGATTGCTCTGCTCCTCGCGTATTCGACCTCGTCACTGCACCAACTTTCCAGGATCTTTAAAAGTTCAAAGTATTGCTTCTTCAACCAGTCCTCGAATGCCCAGTAGATGAGATGAACCTTCTCGAGGCCCTTTGGCAAGGGACTGCCGACTCTCCAAACGGTGTGGTGCTCCTCGACTATCTTGGCCAAAGCGGGCTGTTTCGTGAAAGCGCGCAGTTTGCGATCGCCAGGAAGGACATCACCCTGGCCCAGCAAATCCTTGATGGCAGCGACAGCCATGAGGGCTTGGTTCCTGCTCTTCTTCTTTGCCAAGCCAAGCAACGTCTCGAAGGCCTTTGTGTTGTGTAGCGGCGACTCCTGTACCAGCAGGGTCAGGGCTGAAATCTTATCCTCGAGGGTACCAGAAGCCATGATGGTGGACAAGAACTTGTGCGACGACGAGGCTGAATTGTTGTTGGCGGCATAGCTTGTATTCTCGGACTCGAGCAGGGTGTAGGCATAATCGTGAATCTCCTCGACCAGTCTCTGCGACGGTGGTTGGGCGGATGTGGATACAGGCAGTTCGGACAATGCAGTGGCATACCAGTCGGGTCTAGGTTCGAAAATCTAGATTTCAAATTAGAAGGTACTCCCGGCGCAGAGGGAGGATCGCATACCAGAGGAGTCTTCTTCGCCTTTTGGTCACCTTCCTTCTTAGAGTACTCCTTCTTCGGGTATTCTTTCTTTGGGAACGTCCTCTCCGGGCGCGAACCTCCAGCGCGAGCCTCATCGGCAGAGCGCTTCCTAGTTACACCCATGTTTGTGGTGTTTTGTATGCGAAATTGTGTTATCGGAGAAAAACACGATTGGGGAAAAAAGTCACTGCACACCACCTGGGCAAACTCCGCATCTTAAATCCGGCCAAGTCCAGCTTGCGCTATCCTTCTTACTCTGACAACTACCTGTCCACTCCCCGGCACTCAACTACCCAGCAGTCAGGTTACGAATGTACTCTCAGGCTAGACTTTTGAGACGCGTGTCATCGTCTCGAGTCGCTACACAAGTTATACACCAATGGCCTCAAAACGCGTCAAGGACATATTCAATATCATCGAGCAGCAGCATCCAACGTCTTTCTCGCTTCTGGATACCTACTGTCGGCGCTGAGAGATCTAGAGATGCCAAAGATGAGTCTCATGAGTTGCTCATCAGGGCAGGCTATGTGCGACAAGCCCACGCTGGTATTTTCCACATGCTGCCACTTGGCAATCGTGTGCAACAAAAGCTCGAAGCCCTGATTGACAAGCACATGGAGAGTATAGGTATGCAACAAGTGTGACCAAGAGGTAGGTGCCATTGGCTGAGATCATGTAGGTGCTGCCAAAGTATCCTTGTCTACCATCTCCTCAGAGGAGCTTTGGAAAAAGACTGGCAGATTCGTAGGCCATGGCGGCGAAGTAAGTACATTTTTCTCGTTGTCAAATTCCTCCCATCTATGGTTTTCCCCCTCTCGATCTTCTCCAAATTCCGAAACACATTGCTTATTGTCCAAGTTGTTCGGTTTCCATGACAGAAAAGATGCAAAATTCTTGCTATCTCCAACCCATGAGGAAGAAATCACTTCTCTGGTCGCGAGCACCGTTCAATCATACAAGGATCTTCCGCTCCGTTTATACCAAATCGGACGCAAATTCAGAGACGAAGCGCGTCCACGACAAGGTCTTTTACGTGGTCGCGAGTTTACCATGAAAGATCTCTACACCTTTGACATTACAGAACATCAAGCACGACAGACCTATGAGGAAGTGCGACAAGCATACAGAGCTTTCCTCGATGAGCTCAAACTACCCTATCTGGTAGCTGAGGCAGATTCTGGCAACATTGGTGGCACGTTAAGTCACGAGTACCATTTTGTTTCTGCTAAAGGTGAGGACAATGTCATCAGCTGTGGCTCGTGCGGCCATACTATTAATGATGAACTCGCCATCACATCGATCGACCAACCAGACCAAGTATCTATCGAGCACAAAAAGGACCTTTCTCGCTGGGTTGGCATCACCAAAGACCGAAACAGCCTGGTCGTAGCCTGGTTTCCAACTACTACACGACAACCCTCTGCCAGCGACAACATTGAGAACGAGATCAACCCTAACGTGATCAAAGCCCTTGTTCCAGACATCGATCTCTCAGTAGAAAACCCGCTAGAGATTTGGGATAAAACAAATCCACGTCAAGAAACAGGCTCCCGTCCGTCTCCAGCCCAGATCATCGAGCTCAACGACGAACGCCTTCCTCTCGCTGATCCGGCTTGCGTCGATATTCAACACAGACTCCAACCACGCGAGCTCCTCCTTCCGTCTGGTAAATTCAACAGCGTGCAATTCCAACTACGCCCTAGAAAGAATGGAAAGTCTATGCAACTGACCCGTACTCTGACCGGTGACCCGTGTCAAAAGTGCGGCGATGGAACAGTCACAGTCAACCGCGCGATAGAAGTGGGCCATACCTTCCACCTCGGCACGCGATACTCTTTGCCTCTCTCGGCAACATTCGTCGACAGCAACGACGTGCGCAAGACAATCGAGATGGGCTGCCACGGAATTGGTGTCTCGAGACTGGTGGGCGCCATCGCGAGTATGCTGTCAGATGCCAAAGGATTGAATTGGCCTGCTGTCATTGCACCTTTCTCTGCTGTTGTTGTTCCCGCAAACGGGAACGAAGACGCTGCTGAGGATGTGACAAGGAAGCTTTTGTCCAGTGGTTTTGATGCTGTGCTGGATGATCGCAAGAAGCCAATGGGCTGGAAATTGAACGATGCGGACTTGGTGGGTTATCCGTTGATCGTTGTGCTGGGCAGAGCCTGGAAAACGGATGGCAAGGTCGAGGTACAGTGTAGACGATTGGGTATCAAGGAGGAGGTACAATGTGGTGGCGATGTCTCGAGTGCTCTTGAACAGAGACTTCAAACTCTGCTGATGCAGCTGTAGAATTCTATTGCAACTTCCAAAGACGAGGGTATAAAGTGGTTTCTTTTTCTGTGCAACGACGGCAAGCGAACAACTTGTGTTAGGTATTCTTCTTACTCCATGCCGTCCATCAGCTCGACTCGGTCGAGCATCAATCCTCTCAAACCACAGAACTCCTTGAGAAAGTCCCACTCCTCGCCTTCTTCCTCTCCCCACTTTTCCGTGCTCGCGAAACCCCAAGCTTGGGATAGTTTGTCAAGAGCGGCTCGTTCTTCCTCACGTACCCAGCGTTCCCATAAGGGCACACCGGGGGCCCAAGTGACTCTGACCATCTGGTCATTGGCAGTAGTCAAGGCAACGTAGCCGATACTACCGACACACACAGTATATGTCATCATAGCAGCCATGGCGATGTTGGTGGCCATTGCGGGGTCCATTGTGTTCTGGTAGTCACTGAAGCGTGTTGCGAGGGTATAGGCAGCAGGTGGGGCACACAAGAAGCCAGTCAAGGGAAAGAGAGCACTCCGCAGGAACTTGGAGCGTTTGTAAGCCGTTGTGCAGTAAGTGGCCTCGATAGTAGCTAAAGCGAGAGCCAAATCACGACTGGCAATTGCAGCGTCGATGGCCATGTCAGCCACAGCAGGCTGTACGGCAGCGGCAGGCTTGTCGGGGTTGGGGTTGTCGTAGGCGATGAGGCCTGGTTCGCTGGATGGGCGCGGTACAGGCTTCTCACGGTATAGGGTGAATACGGCTGGGAAGGACTCTGGACGCTTCAAGAGAGACTGCAGGTCGATGTAGAGTTGAAGGATGCGTGGAGTAATGAAGACAGGGCCATAGAGGAGTATGTCGAAAGCCTTTGCGGTCAGAGATTCCATGAGACGTAGTCTCGTGATGGATGGCTTTGAAGGAGCGTCAAGGTTACTGAGTAGAGCAGAAGTGGCAGTCTTTTCGGGTTGGGTTCTTGTTTGCTTCTGCTGGCCATCTTCTGAGTTGACGAGTCTTTGAGCCATGAGGTTGTAGTCGGTCAAGACGTTGACGAGATGTTCCTCTGTGGGAACTCCGGCATGGTCGAGAATGGTTTTGGCCAGTTTTTGGACGCGTGCATTGTAATCGGCCAGGTCTTGTTGCGAGATGTCAGATGGCGGAAGCTCGTTGGCCGTGGTGGATGTGTCTTCAATGGGGACAGCAGATGATGCGAGCCATCTGCGCGATTGCCGATTCGATAGAGCAGTCGACGGAATGCTCTTGGACTGGGCTCTTGTACGTGTAGATGTGGATGAAACGGGACGGGATTGTTGGAACAGGCGACTTGGAGAGGTCCATGGTGCAGCAGCTTGTCGCGTGCTAGTCTGACGACAAGACTGACATAACGTGCGAGGGGCAGCGAAGGCTTTCATGTTTGCTGTGTGTCGACAGTGAATGCAGTGTTACTTGATATTCTCCAGGCTTCAGCTTGCGAATGAATGACGACTCCCACTCAGCCACGCCGATTCATTCTTGCAACAACAACTCAATCACAACTACCACCATCACCTGTCTCACGCCCGCCACTCTGTCGACCATCAACTGATATCCGACACGTCTCTCCGGCCTGGTCCGATCTCTTCACCTCGCCGGCGCATACCTACCCGCTGCCTCCCGTGACGCGCCGCTTTGTCTAACGCCCAACTGGACTTCGATCATACCGAAACCACATCCATCGCAGGCCCACGAAAAATGCCAGGACCTCCGCCCCCACCACCTCCGCCCCCACCTATGCCTGGAATGTCAGGGGGTAAGCAAGAGCTCACCCTGATATTATGTGTCACTCGCGCTGATTGCATCTTCCAGGACCACCACCACCACCCTTACCCCCTCCAGGTGGTCTTCCCAGTAGACCACCTGCTGCTGCTGCCAAGGGAAGAGTGCGTACGATGACTCGTATTCATCTCGGTACTAGCTAATCCATACTAGGGTGCCCTGTTAGGAGACATCACAAAAGGCGCCAAACTCAAGAAGGTCACCCAGGTCAACGATCGTTCTGCCCCCATAATTGGGAATGAGAAGAAGTCGTCAGGGCCCACCGCTATGGGTGCTCCTCCAGTGCCGGGAATGCTAAAATCGGCAGGAGCTTCTGCTCCTCCGCCTCCGTCCGGCGGTAACAGAGATCGCGCTTCGAGCGACGTGGGAGCCGCACCACCTCAACTAGGAGGCCTTTTCGCGGGCGGTATGCCCAAGCTGCGCAAGTCTGGCGGTGTCAAGACGGGTGCAGATGAGGATTCGTCATATTTGGGAGCCTCAGGTGCTCCGTCTCGTCCTGTGTCATCTGCTCCCAAACCTCCAGGCG